>CAJDSM010156179.1:0-15801 GCA_903981925.1 Ostrea lurida
AAGAAAGAGAGAAGAGGAGAGAGAGAGGAGGAGCATAAGGCTTCAGTTATGAATAATACAGGCGAGTTTCAGAGACATTACGTCCCTTACTCCACCGTTAAATCACACCGCTCCACAGCCCACACACCACCCACATCAGCGCTCACTACTCTAATTATCATACCCTATGTCCACTGGTTTTAGAGGAGTACTATCCCAAAGAACCTACACACCGTTCTTGGTCTTTGTCTGGTGGCAAAAGAATCAAGCAAAACATCAGCCGGTACGCTCTCGTTCGGTAATCTTCTAGACTGGACACTCAACAAAACTCATAATTTCTGTGACTCTCGCATATCGCATTACTTACACACGAGAACCGAGGCATGGCTATCCTGTCATCCTGCCCTTCGCTTTTACGTGAAGGTCCGTGTGGCTGCCACAACACGATGCTTTAGTAACTGTTGTTTGTTTTTTTGAGACGTAGGGATTGCGACTTATTACCGCCTTCCCATACATTTCTGTCATACTTTACGATCCGTACCTTATTATATAGTAAAATCTATATCATGTAATTACCTAGTAATAGTGATAAATTTTCATCACAATATTAATTTCATTCAGATTGATATTACTAGTATATGTATCCGTACATGGTTATAATTCCGTGTATTTGAATGTATTAATGACAAAGATAAAAAACGAACGGTGATTCACATCTCGTAATGTTCTAAAATAGATATAACAAAAAACATTGAGTCCCTGGTGGAAACACGGACCCTATGATCATCACATCAAAGAAGGTGGGATCAGGCTGCTTCAACAATGTGGATAAAAGATAATCCATCAATTTTGAGGATTAAAGAGTGACTGTGGTCGACGCGACATTTTAATGGAAAGACAAAAATATGTTTTCAATTTTTAAAAAAATAAGCACAATATACCAGACTTATTTGAAGTTGAAAAACCCGAAATCAAAATTTTGCGAATTCCTGACTGCAAATAAAAGACAATGTTATTATTACAATTTAACGTACAGCACAAAAGTGCGAAGTTTAACATTTGGTAGTAAAACGTAACTATCAAAAAATCGATAAAAAGAAATACATATAACAACAAAATGGTATAGGGCAACACGAGAACTGGATGACATAATTGAAAAGGAAGGTACAATCAGGTGTCCAATGGAGGAGTAAAGCATCCTCAATGCCTGATCCGGTCACACCCTCCCGTGACGCCTTAGTTCCCGAAATAAATGTACAATGAACAACTCGGGTTTACTCCGATCGTCAAATCTAGTTAGGCCAAAAACGAACGAGTCTTAACCGAAGGTATGAAAAACAAATCAGTGCACACAACATATAATGACTTCCAATGACTAATTTGTAACAATTTAACCTAATCTAGCACCCCAAAAGCTTTGTGTTTGTAAACAAAGATTACAATCCCAATATTTGGCATGTCGACAAATACGAAAGACTGATGAAAGCCTTTGAATCTTAAGAGTTTCAAAACAACTCGTAAAATTATCAACTAAATTTACACTTATGCACATTAAATTTACGTGTAATAGAATATGCTCTAGAATTACGAATTTAGACATAGTTTTAATTTTATTTCTGTAAAAAACAAATAACATACCTGCATCTTGTTTACATATAACAAAAATAGAGTTGAACTGCGCATACACGTGAGGCGTTATAGTTCATTATTTACACCCAGGCGTTAATTTTCTGTTGTGATGCGGATCACTAGCTTACAGTGCAGATTCAATCAGAAAAGAAGCCTAGAAGAACACACAAAGGTTGAATGAAAGATCATGAATTAGGGTTCCGTTTAAACATGCAAATAACCTAATTAATCCCCTAAAAAGGGTTGGAGGAAACGCTTAAACAGTGACCTGTTAAAGTCCTGTGGGCTCCTCTTTGAAATTCATTTTTGTCTTGTAACTATAAAGCATTAAAAACAAAACCCTTGATATTTCATTTGTAGTATGATTAAAATGTGATGTGTCATCCTTAATAAAACAATATTATAGACATTTGTTCGCTGTGTTAGAACCCTACTGATGAGGTAAAAGGTTGATTAAATAGTAGGGAACGGTTATTCAGGGGTAAAAAGACGCGTTTTAGCATACAACACTGAGGCCCTGTGAATGACAAGCAGGTGTGACACCATGCGTTATAGAATCCCTTCATCCTACGCTTGTGCTGCTAGGAGAGACCCCAGGTCCAGAAAAAGCGCTGAGAAGAGAGTGCCGGGCTAACCTATTACAGCGTCGAGCTTCAACCTGAGGGCGACAAGTTATAGCAACGAGTTCCTGACCTACACGCACTCATAACAAAAGATCGAAAAAATAACTCTCGAGTCGGGACGTTTGTCAATAACAAGGAACAATATGATATCGTAGACATGAGAAGATCACGAACAGTTCCTGGATCAACTGCTCGATAGTCCCCTAAAATCAATAGAATCACAAAAAACAAGAGTCTGGGCAATACACCGAGACCCCTGGGACATACCAAAGGTCGGGAATCAAGCAGTCGCCTAAGGAGGAAGTACAGCCATCCCCTGCTTGAACATGGTCACAAACCCGCCCGGGTTGATCCAAAGTCTATGATCAGCGTAATCTGAACAAAATCCGTTAAGTCAACAACTGTTGTGAATAACGGCCTACACACTTGTTACTGTAAACAACATTCAAGACCATGCATGACCAATGGTAAACGGACTCAGATGGTAAACTCCAATTGTTTAAGACCATAAGAATTGCCGATAATGCCTGCCTTTAAATGGTGACTGTGAAACCCCTTGCGAAAACAACTTGTCTGTAAGACTAGCCTCAAGTTCTCTGCTTCTATCCATTCACACTATTTTCTAGGCACATGTTTATTTTACATCAATAAAAAAAATAAAAAAGAACACGAAATAGGGGACATGATATAACCTGGAAAGAAAGGGGAATATTATAGTTGAAGGATAGCTTTTAGTCATAAAATGGCGAACGCTAAAAAGCATAACGCGCCAATCATAACGTCCAAAAAACAATTACACAATCGAGTGTAGGGCAACATCGGACCCTCGACGAAAGTTTCGAAGGCAGGATCAGGCTTGTGCCATTGCGATGAGTTAAGCTTGCCTCTGTTGCTGACCCGGTCACACTCTGGCTCGTGAGCCACCGCAGTGCGAAAAAAAGTAAACGGGCGTTTTACCCCGTCGTCAGAATCTAGTAATAAAATGACAAGTCTATACAACAGGGTATGAAACAAATCAGTCAACATATGATTTAGTGATAATTGTAATCTGCAAACCAAGGTCATTATAGCGACGCGTAGAATTGGCGAAAACTGACTGACTTTTAACGAATTTGTTTGGAGGTATACCTGCAACATCAACCTTTCGGTTCGGTAGTTGGCCTCGCTTTACAAAAATCATCCCCATACGCATGGCATGGCCCTTGCGTACGAATCAAACTGGAGACATACCACACCATAAGCAGGTGATAGTGGTAACACGTTACGGCTCACACAAAAAGGAAAGTTGCAATGGTCAGCAAAAGTCCAAGTCATCACGTGGGGATGCATATAAGTGTAGTTGTCCAGTTTGCCATTAGAGTCATATTAAGTAAAAATATCCAAAACTGAAGTCCATCATGAATTATTCATTTCCAGGGGGAAAATGAGGCCATCTTATATATGGCTGACTTTCGTCAAACATGGCACACCTGAAGAATATCAACTGCTCAGATGCCCCTATTTGTAAATTCTTTCAAAAATTTAAATGCCTAGCTGATAGTCAGTAAGGTTCTGGCCTACGTACCCCCTTAGGGGCTGAACGCAGGTCGAGGGTCTCATCCAACGGGGTTTTTAAGTTTGGGTGGGTTTTTTACAATTGCTTTCTACACACTCACACAGCATGGATATTTTTGACGAAATAGAGTTGAATTCGATTCTCCGACTTTTCAACACATTGGGTATACATCATATCACTATACTCATTTCATCCACGTCCAAAATTTCTCTTACGTCATATCATATCCACCTTAAACTACTTTTATACGCTAGAAGGCAAATACATTTTGTAGGAAAAGCCACAAAAGCAAACGGGTTCTGAAACAAAACCCTCGTAAAGGCTTCACAGATGTCCAAATCATTTCTTTTACCTTAATACACTATCGGCCTATCCCTATCTTTTGAGCCTGACATATATGCAACAGAACTCGTAATACTCCCTGCGCCCCGCTAGTTGAGCTAGCTTTTCTGGCCTTGATCTTTTGAATCACGCAAAGACCTTACAGCCACAGCGAGCCGTGGTCACGCCACCACGGATGGCTGACCACACATGTTTATACATATATACTTTCATTACTTAATGATTTGTTAATCCTGCACATCATTACACACGCACCGTACATCAAATAATACCATTTTTCCATATGTTACATTATGAATCTTGTTAAGACCTATAACCATTAATCATCGTCTCTGATGTCTGAAAAATGTAATAATCAACAAAAACTATTTTTGATTGCCCCTTGCTGAATATGGGTTAGTTGAGATATATAAAGACGCAACGATTTAGAAACGAACAATATAGATCAAATTTCTCGTCAAGTTCCAACACTAAGTATAACAACAAGAAATTTTGGGCCACAAACGGTAGACCCTCTTAGACCACACCCAAATGATGGGGGAACAGATTGGGGTGACGCAAAGCAAACTACGGGCCTCAAAAAAGTCGGGGTATAGTAAACATCCCTCTCGCTAACAATGGTCACACTCGCACGTGAGACCCATTGTCTTGAAAATCAGGTAAACAGAGTAATTCCGTAGTCAATATAATTACAGGTAACATATTAGAAACGACAATCAATCGCTAGTGAAAAGAAATCAGTACAACATTTGGCTCAATGCTCTGGTCATACTGGTAAAAATTTAAACTCGTATAACGACCATAGATTTTGCGACAAAGTATATGCTGACTTTACAAAACATTGTATTGTCCCTATGAGCAGCTGTCAAAATTAGGGGTTAAAAGCTTCAGCAGGTGGGGGGTGGGTGCCAGTCCAACCATTATTCAATTTACTGCTAATAAAAATCGCATTTTTTTAATGACTAATTTGAGACATAAATTTTGAAGAGACCATCACGTAATAGAATCTAGACTCTTTTGAATCCCGTTCACTATAGCAAATAATATCAGTGGAGCTGATCAAAAGATTTTATTTGAATTAAGTATGAAGCCTTCTTTTGTCGAAAAGTCCTTGTTGCCTACACTCGATTTGTATGTGGTTTTATTTTGGACTATGAATTTTTGTTTGATCATTGTTTACCTTCGCCATTTTTATATTGATTTGGAAGTTTCAAATTCAAGATATTTGACAAATCTTCACAGTTTTCAAAATCTACACAAAATTCCTTAATGATATGAATACATTGCCATTGAACTCCTTTAAAAAACAAGGAAAAACAAACATAATATTTAGGGGACCTCTGAACCCAGTGTTCTGTCGTTTAAATGGGGTACGTCACAAATTTATGTACATACACTAATTAGATAACATTTCGTCCGTTTGCCGTCCGTTATCTCTCACATGTGAAATGTAAGGTGAAACTTCGTGTTGTTCTTCAGATCATCAGTTAATAAAGTTGTAACACAAATAACAAAAAGGCGAAGTAACATTTGGGGGTCAAACGTAATCATAAATCCACTAAGAAAAACATTTACACAAAATCGAGGTGTACGGTACTTACATCGCAAGCACGACCAAACAATCCGAACTAAATTACTGCGGGAAGGTCACGGATCGGTCCACAAATTGTACATTAACTGCACAAAATGGAGGTAAAAATTTCTATTTATACGAGTAATCTTGTAATCCACTGTCCTGAAACATTCAATTCTTTAATGCTAATGTTAAACAGGGCAAAAGCATTACAAAGAACAGAATGGAAATCAATCTCGTCTCAACTCCGTGGAGAAATACAAAAACACAAACGAAGATTGTGGCAAAAACAACAGACCCTGAACACACCAGAGGTGGCATCAGGTGGCCCTAGGAAGACTAATGAAATCTAAACGGTTTTTACCCGGCCTCACACACTCTCATCCAAAACAGACAAATTGACAACTACTCGCTCAGGCAAAGCGCTCTCTCTTCAATTGAGTGAGGGTCTCTCTCCTTCTACGCTCATGCTCTCCTCCCCCTCTCTTCCTTCAATCCATCAACAACACCTGGGATTCCAGGTCTTTCGCTCTCTATTCTCTCTCTCTCACTCTCAACAGAGCAATATGAATTCTCGCTGGAAGTCAACACACATTATCTTTTCCTTCAGGGCAAAAATTGCTAATCCAAGAGATCATACTACTTCATCCAAAGATTCTATACCAACACACAGCAGACTAAAGCCACAAATGCGGCACACAAGAATCAGAGTCTATCGCAATGCGATAAGGGAGATATTCTTTATATATTTTACATTTAAATTAAATTTTCTAATTATTACCACTCACAAATAAAGGCATAAAGTATAATTAATATTCCGTATTTACAAGTTGAGTAAGCGATGAACGCCACATAGCATAACAGTAGTGCCTGTAGAGATGAATAAATCTCCTCTGGTAAACTAACATATTGCCATCCTTCAACCAGAGGGGACACAAGATTTCGACAGCGGGCGCTCATAACACATTGCATTAACAGAATCGTCAGGTTATACCGGTCGAGATTCGATAACAGGAAAGGCGATCTTTTGTTGCGCTGCTAAGTAATTTTAAATGTTGTGTTATCTAACTGAATGTATGATATTAATACAGTTTACGTTAAGGAATCTAACTTTTGATCAATGTGTTGTATATACATCTGATTATCACTTTATTGTAAAAATATGTGCAAACGATAATCGATCCATTATGATAACAAAACTGAGTCGTGAGTGCTCTAAACGATATTGAGTACATGAAAACATAGAGCATTGGGTCAAATGGGCTACGTGACCAGCCTCTAGAGACAGCTACACCAGGAGAAGGTTGACAGATTCGGTCCACGGACGAAAACTAAATTAGCATCCCCTGTGACGGGCTCACAACTCGCTCGTTTGAAGGAAACCATCCTATCAATGTCCTAGGATATCACAGGGGTAAATAAACTCAAGAGTGGAGGTCACCCGTCATTATACATTGCAACAGATAAACTGTTTCATGTATAGAAAATGTCCGCTCAAGTTAAAATTGCTCATATGAAACCATATTAGACACTTAATGGAAGTTTATACCATCTTAAAACATTCCAGCGTATAATTTCTCGATTTTAGTGTTTTAAGTTGGTCGGCTTTGACTGATTTATTTAGGTATGTTTGTCATCTATCATAATTGTTCGATATATTTCTCCGCAATCTCTTTCGTTCTTTTTGCACATGTACCAGAATTTTTGAACATAATGAAAAAACATACTTGTCAATTCAACACGAGTAAACCTCGACCCAGTTGTCCCAGCGGTGTATATTATTTTCTGGTTAATCTCGTTTTCTAAAATTGTCTGGCCTTCCTACGGGGCCTCAAGTGTGGAGAAGCTATCAAAGAAAAGTCAGAGGGTAACTCATCCCCCTAATAATTTGGTCACAGTAGCCGCTGAGGGGAGAGGAAACAGATGTTTCTTCTTTGTGAACACAATATCGAATATACCTATTGGTATATATAAGGCACGACGGGAAACTACATTTGGCCTGTACTCGCGAATTACATCCTTATTGAATAACTGGTTTTACTGTATTATGGTCACTTATTCGACACGAATAATGATCAAATAAGTCTAATATCCAACCTTTAATGAACTTATTCTTATATCTAAATTAAAAGAAATATTCATAAAAAGACTAATAATGACTTTAATTAGGAGACTCTAAATCCCTTATTATAATTTGAAAGAACAGTATAATTCTTAACTCTAGTTCCAAAATTACAGTAATCTTTCTCTGGAACTAAGCACTTTTGTAATTATTTCTAAATTTAATGTATTAGAGCGAGGTTCCACCAGCAGGAGCAGGGCGAATCGCACAAGTCTTGTGATTTGTTCGGAGATGTGGTGTTGATATGGGTGCAAATTTAACATTATATAGTGGGGGAGTGGCAGAATGTTTATAGATGTGTCTCCTCAAGAAACTGATAGGTTTTACTACAATAGGGGTAATAATTAATTTAGTATATTGGGCGAGCTTTTATCTGGACATTAAATGAGTGTTTCCTTGGAAAAAAGAGTATGATACAAGTATCAAAATCCTAGATATATGATAACTGTTTATCAATGCGTCTTCATTGAGAGTTCATTGTTAAATCAACTCCAAAATCATTTTCCCAGAGAACACGGACTAAAAAATATTATGCCAGAATTTTCACGACTTTAAAAATGATAAATATGACAATAAGGTAATAAAACCTGGGAATACTAACATACATTTTCAAATATGATCAATCTTAATGGTAATCACTCATCCCCATCCAAGGCATGGCAGTGCTATAATAAGATTAATAGAACGCCAATTCATATGGGGCTTCTAAGATATTAATCAGATTATTTGGTTGAACGCAGTGATTAAAATATTTGTAAGTAAATTTTCCGAATGGAATATATTCATATATGATTTGGTGACAATTTGGACACGTTAAATTAACTCAACAAGACTGACTAATGCTCAAATCTAATGTGTTAACACGTCTTAGTGATCACCCGGTTCCAGTCCCATCAAAACTGATCATATCATGGAACAGCATAACACAACCCATCAAGTGTGAGCCAGTTCATGATCACCGGGGCTAAAATGCTCCTTTTTGCGACCTTAAAACATCCTGAGTTGTTTCTTTGTACAAGTACTTTTCTCTTCCAGGAGAATCATTCAATGACGTATATGTTTTGTTCCATTTCTCGGTTCTAGATGCTTCTCCTTCTCGATAGTTTCAGCTTGATAGTCGTTTACCATAATTTTATTCATGGCCTCTGATAATCCAATTATACTGGGCAACACTGCCCATATACGCTGCCTGACTATAATAGTAATCGACGGCGCCCAGAGTGGATATGGGTTCAGTATTTTTGGTTTTATAACATATCTATTCAAAAATAAGGTGGGGAAGAACAAACAGAGTAACTCACTATGCTTAGTACGTCTACTAGTTTAATATTGGTGAATGACCTTTGTTCGAGTCATTTACACGGTTGATACACTGAAATAGTAATTTTTTTTATGCACGAGAAATGGTCGTCATCTGTCGTGACGAGAAAGACATTATGAATTGTTGTCTTCTTTCAGTTGAAATAGCTGAAACCCGAAAATGTTAGGAGCCAATGGGCCGTAAGAGCTATGGTAGAGAGGCAATTAAGCAAATGCTTTATTAAAAGTGATCATTCAAATAGGAGAAATAAGATATCTATATCTTCTAATTTTTTGTGAAAGTTTATGCGGCCCTCTAAAATTTGTGAATATGCTAGTCCATTTGCATTTCAAATTTTTATCTCTTTTTGAGAGAAATAATCTGTAAAATTACCACGATTAATAAGATGGGTGTTATCGAAGAAGGGTGAAGTTATCGTTCAATTGAGATGTTATCCATTTGTATAGCTGACGGAATAGAGTCCAGTTGACTTCTTGATACTAGGTAACGGCTCATATGGAAAGGGAGATATTTTATTGGTTGCCCGGACAATATTCATTCATACTACACTCTACCAATTATACAAAGCTTTGCGTGTACGATAAGATCATTATGAATGTATATACGACAAGAGCAAACCTTTTGATATCAGACATAGTTGAGGTTGGGGTGTAATGATCTTTCCCTCGTACAAAGGAAAGAAAAATAAGGACTATTTGAAAGATTTAAAAGCAGTATTTAATTAGAATTCATCACATCTTAAACTTTTACAATGGATACGTCCCAGGCGAATTTGTGCAAGACATTTTTGGCCGAATTTCCGCCTCGGATAGGTGATAAAAGCCATTGAAATTGGCAATGGGTAGCTATAAGATCCATTACAACATATTTCCAGAAGTGCCCACTCGTGGGCAAAATCCAATTGTGCGATGCAACTGTCGTCGGCACACTCTCACACTACACACACACAGACGCATGTATAATACATAGTTACGCCCTCTGCATGACACAATATTAGATAGAAAACCACATTCAATCAGTAGTTACATACCTTCATAGTATGGTTTAATGACGCTAAAACGTGATTTGATAGTTCAATAGGTTAAAAAAGAAAATAAACACGGGCCTATATATAGAGAGAGAATATCCGTTTGTTGATCAATCAAACATAATATACTATGACCAATCTCTATAATACTTAACATCATTAAATGGAACGGCCTCTATTCCTTGTGAAGACAAAATTACTAGAAATCTAAGATTAATTAGCAAAAAGATACTAATAATCACAACTTATATATTATGGCATATAATCAAACAGATGCGTACGTAGAATTCCCGATCAAAACAGTTAAATAGGTCCTCAATCACCTGTTATGGTGTGTAATATCTCCAAGAAAGCGCAAAGAGAAATAAAATGCGCCGGACTTTTTACGCGAGGCACAATACTCCAACAATAAAGTTGATAGTGCTACTAAGGATACTCGCTTTAAAGTCATATTGGATATCGCTAAATATCTAAACGGTAGATCATATTGACTTTGTCTTTGCGATTTCTATCATAAAAATTATCACCTAAGTCATCCTTGTTGCAAATTGATTCTTGATCTTCAATACCACCAGTTATGTTGAGCTAAATTTGTAACATTTTCCTACTAGATTTGACTAACGCGAATAATCCAATCCCAGTCAGTCTTATCTTTTATTTAGACTAAAGGGAATCACCGCGCTGGTGAGTGACCTGTGTTTCACGTGCAGTAGGGAATCATGTCTTCACTTCGCTTTCCATCGGCAACCTGCACTACTCTACAATTCAATCGCTTCTGGTCGTGGAGCGTTCCGTGTTGCCCTACAACTCGATTTGTATATGTTTTGTGGATGTGATTAACATTTGACACATGCTTAACTTTCGCTTTTTGTATTAGAAATGATTAAACATTTCCTCTCTCTCACAATTTGCACATTGCATAGTGCTGTTTACAGTATCATGGTGCTGCTAATTAACACATGTACATTTTCCAAGTTACTAGGAACCTTCGTAAAAATCTGCTAACCCTTTTGATTTCATTCCCTGATTTTTCTCTGCGCTCCACTAAAGCACTTCCACCCGACTAGGGATGACGGTTATCAGTTCTGTGTTCGCAGTAACTGGTTGTGACTAGTGTGCAATCTCTCTCAAGTGAGGAAATTGTGGCACGACTCAAGATCCTTTTATACAGGCAGGAGTTTCTGAAGTAAAACTTCTCCCGAACGTTCGTCATTAATTGGGGATGTCGGTTTGCGTGCATCACCCGAATCCCCTCCCAAGAGGGTGGGCACGGTAGTAAAGGATGAAGTTAACAAACTTACTCCATGCTATCAGATTGCCGCTTGGAGAGGTCTTCTTCCAATTCCACTTCATATCAATGTTCCCATGATGAGACGTCATCTGTCTCTATGGTTTGACGGCGGTAGGGGGGTTATTGGCTTCGCTAAGTCTTGGCTACGTATATTGACACAAACTACATAAACAAAATTCTTGACTTCCTTCTCTAGAGATATTGTGAAAAATTAAGAATTATCTCGGTTCAATTGAATAACCGTACCAATGCACCAGATATTAGAATTACTTATAGATGATGCCTCTCACAAGAGTGAATAACATATATGTTGGGAAAAGTCAACATAACAGATATATCTGGATTATAGCATCAGTGATATCTACTCAAGTAACTTGATGGCGTTTTGATTCGCACAGATTAATCAACTGTGTATAACGGACCAACTAGAAAGAGACGTTGCCTCCCAAATACCTACTATAACACATAACATCTACAGTCAATTATGTTGTATCCCGAGACCGGAAGGGTACAAGAGGGTGGGGGAACGCGGAGTAGAATTTTCTCTTTAAGACGAGTACGATGTCTACCTACAGACAACCATAGAATCAGTTTCCTGTACGGTCAGTACACAAGACTGCACGCACCCATAAAAGTATGTCCCCATGCCTTTTTACCTCCACACATTTCCTGATTCTAATGTGTATCATAGTGTGAAAATTCATGAGATCCTGGCAGATTGCAGTCGCGCCTTGACACAATCGTTCACAGCACAACGTATTATCATCTGACCATTATTAACGAAGTTCTAGAAAAAGCACATGGCGAATATCTGAATGAAGTGAACAAGGATAAATGAAATCGTTCTGAAAAGTTAACTTTTTGCATAGACTGGTGCTACAATAACCAGTGACGGAAGATGAGCAAACATAATCACTAGTTTTTCTTTTTTTCTCTCCAGAGGGAGCCGCCGGTGACTATTAAACAGCTGCTACTGGAATATCTCAACCCCTTCAGTCTTGAGAAAAACGTGGGAAAATTCGACAGATGTAGGGGTCCTCAGCACCAGACATAACTCACCAGCTTATAATTAACTTGCAGTCCGGCACCCACGTAGTGGACCTTGAAAGAGATGGCAGAGAACATGCTCACTATGGCAACTCGGGCATCCCGACTCAACCTTTAATGTTTATCCACAAGCTTGTTACAGTTGGTATTATGGAGCAGAGGACGTGTTGCAGGGTTTTATGCCCTGTAGGGGAGACCAAAAAAGTCTTATCCCAAAACAGTTGCTCTGTTGTCGGATGCATGTATTTTCCAAGCATTCTCAGCCGGAGTTTCCCTCAAAGCCGAATATAACCTCCAAGGGGGTAGCATAAAGGGCCCCTTTCCAGACCCGGGATTCCAAAGGAACATTCAAGGAGAGTTGTTGGGACAGAATAACAGCACATTGTAGTTTCTCGGGGAAAATGTAAATGGTTCCCAAGGGCTTTTCACCAATCGTTACACCTCGCTTCAGATCAGACTTTTCCCATTTGTATTAAGTGTAAAAGCTGGTGCACATTAAGAGATAGAATTCTATGTCCCAGTCATTCTGCCATACCCTTGCATGGACTCTTTAGTCCCAGCGCACAAAAGCCTAATCTCGCTGCAAAAAATCAAAATCGCGCTGCGTCTCTTCAGGAGAGATTGTGATGGTTCTCCTGGAGGACAAGACTAGCAGATTGGTCATACAACTCAAGACAGACACCCAAGGACACGTGAAAACCAAGAGAGACGGGTCCGGAGTGAGAAGTACCCGAGGCTTTGTGTCATTTTAAGGCAACCCACCTATCTCACCTTGAGGACAGTAGAGAAGATTGAACCTCGGATTTGCGGTAGCTGGCTAGTTAGCTGAGACCTTAGCTACAGCAATAATCACAAGGAGTTGAACCCAAGAAACCGGGAATGAGTGTGCTCGGGATGATGCCTCCTAGGCATAGAGGATTCAAAGGGAAGGCGAATCCGCTGTAAGTCACCACTAGCCAGGTGAGACACTCAATGAGAATATACAGTGCAATACAGGTTCCAGTGACACCTAAGCAAAGCCCGTGGTTGATACTAGGGCAGTAAATTAAGCCATATCTAGGCCTGAGTGGATTATTGCAGTGCCCGATTCCCCACCCAAGTGGTGGCGTGAATGTAGCAACAGGCTGAACCTGTATGTGGTCCCGTCTGAAGGGCTCAACATGTTGCTTGTATAACACTCTCCTGCGCACATGTAAAAGGCAAAACTAGACCTGAGACATGGCATTCTCCCGGGGGGGGGGGGGGGTAGGACCTACTTTTGGCGAGCGGACTACCAGGGGAGGGGAGGTGAGGTGAGGTTGCCTCAGAAGAATTGTGGCTCCACACCATATCTTCGTGCCTTTATGTCCTCCCCACAGGAAGATTGCTAGAATTATATTGGGTGGAACTAGCATTCAGATTTAAGGTCTCTGAGATTCTACTGATACCTCAAATTGTCATGCTAGTGGAAATTCCTCTGGATCTGCTGGAAATTCCTTGGATCGAGTTCGAGTTTGCAAGAAGGATTGTTTAAAGGGTGCGCAATTGAGCTGAGCGACATTTCCAGAAGAGGAAGTTTGTTCCCTAACAGGTGGGACCCAAAAATCCCATGGGCCTTGAGACCGCAGAACCGTTGTCTTAGGAAAATCCAGAGCTCTGGGGCGAGGAACAGCCCCAAAGATATCTAGTATATGGTGGAGTGGTCTAGAGATGTTGAAGTATGCAGATAACCAGGGTTCCTCCTATTCCTTTGCACGTACCTGGCGGCGGAATGGGTGGAGATTGCCGTTCGCCTGGGCCCTCTGTACAGATTCAGACTTGCGCCAACACCTTTATCCTAGTGCGGTCAGTTTGCTGCCCTGTTGCTTTCTGTAGTGGCTTCGGTCCTGCCTCACCCCATTGATTTTGCCCTCGTGGAGTTTGCACGGTACTCTTGTTTCGCCCGTTCAGACAATTAGCCTATGCGATCCCATTCCTTCAGAGAAAAGGGGGGAGTTAATAGTTGGCGCGACGTCCACTATTGTGATTAACTTTCGCCCGGGGTAACCGTAGCTGACCCAGGCCTTGCCGTGGGCTTATTCGTGCACACCTAAGTGCATGTGGGAATTAGATGCATGATCATATTATTATGCTTTAAGGTACCGATATAGAGAGAAATAAAAAACGGCTTCCAAGATGGTTGCCATTCAAGATGGGCCGCCTGTACATGTATATACTTTTGAAACCTTTTTAAGTAATATAATTACCTGGATGTAATATATCTAGCACAAGTTTCATCATATTAGTCAAAGCAGTGCTACATTTCTCAGTCTCTAATAAATTTTCTTCTGAATTATTTCTTAATGTTGAGTCACATTAATTTCAAAATGGCCACTCAAGAGACCGACCATTTTCGGAATTTGGTTTCGAGTGCGGTCCACTTCTAAATCTCAGTCTTCGGTATGACTAAAGAAGAATCCCCTATTTGCAAAAATGTCAAGCTTTTTATCACTTCTGAGCAATTTTTTTCACAAATCGCTCGGACTAATAGATAGAAATTGTAAATAAGATTTAATTATCACAATCATACTCATCTACGAGTATACAAAATAAGATGTATCAAGAAATGTTAATTAAACACAAAATAATTTTTGTCTCAGGTACTGATAGTACATTTATGATTATTCAAACAACCAATTTAATTGGGGGAAAGTTATGGATTTTTTATATTATTATCCCTATTATGCTTCGTACTTGGATAATTTATTGAACACAAACATTAACGGCAAACTAACAACTCAACTCTATCAGAAACGGGATCATTTCAGCTTTTTACATCTTCAACTTCCAATATTTAGGTAGCAACATTCCATCATAACCTGCATATGGTGTATATGTCTTTCAACTTATTCAATATGCAAGAGCTTGTTCTGCGTATCATCATTTTTGTATCGAGGCAAGCTACTTACAAACAAACAAGTTGTTGTTGCAGGGTTTTCAACAGTCACGTTTAAAGATAGCATTTCGTAAGTTCTGTGGTTGTTATAACTATCTAGTTTGCAAATAAAGCCTGTCATTGGGTAAAAAGCTATCTGAAGTGTTTCATAGCTGCAATCTTAAGCCGTTTTTCACACACTGATTTTGACTACGGATTACTCCGTTTCCCTGATCAAGAAAGTAGGCTCACGGCGGGTGAGACCGGTCAACAGGGGATACTTCCTCCTAGGCACGTGATCCCACGTCCGGTGTGTCTAGGTTCGTGCTTGCCCATTTATTGTTTTGTATTCCATTTAGGACCCACAAGATCACTCACTGTTCGTTATCTTCGCCTTTT
>CAJDSM010156185.1:0-10981 GCA_903981925.1 Ostrea lurida
CTGTCCTGTGGATCAGGTGACCAATCGGCGCTCTCCATTTACAGAGTCTGCGCAAATCGACTTCCGTTTGTTAACACAAATGGATGTCGCTGACGCTTTAAGATATATCGAAGATAAATACTCCTTTTACTTTAAAAGTAAACAAGTGGATCTATCGTTGGAGGCAAGGACACGTTCATAGTACTACCGACAGGCTATGGAAAAACCAAGATTTAAGCACATCTGCCTGAAATCTATGGATTGATGGGTGAACAGGGGACAATTCTGGTCATCTCACCACTTCAGTCGCTCATGTTAAACCAGGTATTTACCTTCCGTTATCTTTGCCATCTCATACTTTAAATAATAGTATAGAAAGTATGACTGATGTAGATAATGACAGATGTTCTTCGGTCCCTGTTTAAGGGACCGATTCACAGTTACAATATTCTAACTAGTACACATGTAGTGAAATTACATCATTATATTGTATACACTTCAAAACAAGTGTACAAACAAAACTTCTTTTTTTGTATAGATTGCAAAGTTTGCTCCTTTTTTTGTATAGATTGCAAAGTATACTGCTGAAGGGATAAGTGCTACTGTTGTTGGAGAGTGTCAGCAGCATAAACAGATTGCCTTTGAAATCAAAAGTGGGACATTTTCAATAGTCTTTTCGTCGCCAGAGGCAGCTTTGATTCTAGGTGTATGGAGGAGGTGTTTTACTGAAGGAGCATTTCATGACCGTTTAAAAGCAGTTATAGTAGACGAAGCCCACTGTATCACTGAATGGTAAGTAAGATGCATTTAAATTGTTATCGAATATAATTAAGTTGAAATAGATTTTGTTGTCCAGTAACAAGTCATAAAAGTATGATTATAATCAAGTATGCATGTACATATTGAAGACTGTGGAAAGTACACATGTATTTAAGCTTTCAGAAAGGCAGATGGTGCTTGCCAAGTAATTTTGGGTTTTGTGTCTCATTGTCAAACTATGCTACCTGTAGCCCTCTAGTATACATGTACATGCTATAGTGCTGACTACTGAAGATATGTCCACCACAGTAGTCAATTAGCCATTCAATATATATAATTAGCCAAATATATTATAAACATGCAGAATTGTCTCTGAAAAGTGCTACTATCAGTATTGCATTAAAACAGTTGCCCATTAACTAAAAGTTATAATAGGGGATATCAGCTACAAATGAGAACTTTGAAAGGTCAGAAGTTCATACCATGGTGTAAATTAAATGACATTTCATATATAAAAAATATGAAATGCTAATTTTGTAAATAAATGCATTTTGATGCTGCACTACCACAGTTATAAATTTCAAATTTGAACTTTATACATATCAGACAAGGTATTTCANGCCACAGTTATAAATTTCAAAGAACTTTATACATATCAGACAAGGTATTTCAATCACAAAAAGTGAAAAACAAAATTTTGGAGAAAAATTGTGAGTCAGTCTTTTAGAATTTCAATTGACCACCTTGGGAGTATTGACCGGGTGGTTGTAATCGCAGGTACAAATCCGGGGCGGTTTTAACCACCCAACCCTTTAGTAGAATGTATATGAAGAAATCTACATTTGAAATGATGTAATATGTTAATTTATTTTTTTTTTTGCAGATTTAGACAGGAGTATGGGAAGTTTTCTGAGCTACGTTCTATTTTACCAAATGACATCACATTTGTACCAGACAGCCACAGCAACCAAAGCAATGCGATCAGAGATATTGAAGAAACTGGGTATGGCTGAAGAACGAACAACTACAATCTACCAGCTACCGGATAGACACAACATTACATACACATTTATCAAGTCAAACCGCAATTAGGGTCAATTACAGTGGTTGTTGAATGATGTTTTGACCAACAAGTGTGAAGCCAAAAGGACAGTATGTATGAACATTTCAACATGCATCTNTTGAAGCCAAAAGGACATACAGTATGTATGAACATTTCAACATGCATCTGCATCAGAGTGACATTTTAGAAGACCGTGCGATTGCCATGTTCCACAGATCTACTGCAGCTATGAATATATAAAGAGCATGTATTGGGTGGATATCCAACACGAGACTGTAAGCTCAGAATTGTGTTTGCAACCGTAGCTTTTGGTATGGGTGTTGACATACCAGATATTGACTGTGATTCACTGGGTGCTCCACGTGGATTGGAACAGTTTGCGCAAGAGTCCGGGCGTGCCGGTAGAAGTGATCAACCAAGTGTGTCTATAGTGTATTATACTGGATGAATAAATGCACACAGGCAATGAGGGACTTTTGTGAAGCTTCTTCTTGTTTGCGTTCTGTTATGAACAATCATTTTAAACTGTGCAGTGTTGATACAGAACAAACACAGACAGCCAGTAAGTACCGGTGCTGTAGTCCTTGCATTGAATCCTGCAAATGTGGGTGCTGCATACCACTTAATTGCCAGTTAGACTTTTCTGCCGAAATGTGTATGCCCGATTCGTCAATTAGAATGTGTGATGACGAGAAAGAGACACTTTTAAGGGGTAACCTCTTAGATTTCCGTGAATGTTTAGAAGAAGGTAGTGACAAGGTTACTGTATGTGATAACCAAATGATTGAGACTGTTGTACACAAGTGTCAGTAATGATGTTATTGATCTTGGACTGATAGATAATGATCTTGCTAAAGACATTATTGAACTTATAAATGAAGTCTTTATGTAAAGTTCTGGATTTTTTTAAATGTTGCATGTGAAAATCTTTTGATAAACATGTTGATTTTCCTGAACTGAAATCTTAAAGACTTTGCATTTTGTTTTTCTTTGCCAGGAATTTTCTCTAATTTTGATCCTTTAACTACAACACACTTCTCATTTGAAAATGGTGTCTACTAAACACAAATAATTACCGTAAAACAAGAAGATTTAGCGCAAACAAATTTTATACCAACTGGTCAATGATTTAATGTCAATGAAATCATTTTGCTAGGGAGTGGAATATAACGACTGGATTATTCGGGTTATGATATTTCATGATGTTTGGGGTATTAGATCTTAGATACACCAATGCAAAATCCCCAATTTTTACCACCCTGATAAACTATCATACACACTCTTATCATTTGTGCAGAAAATAATTTGTTGAAACTTCACTTTAATTTTGACCATTTCACAGGACCGATTTTCAACATGCTATGGATCATCTAGATGGGAGACCATGAACTCACAAGGACAAGAAAGATAACTCTTAACTCAAATTTGTCTCTTTCCATTATTGTATGTCGTTTTACGTCTCGCTCGAGAATCTCTCACTCATATGGAGGCGTCACAATTGCCGGTGAAGGGTTGCAAAATTTAGGCCTTTGCTCGGTGCCCATGGCCTTTGAGCGGGGAGGTCTCATTATCGTGCCACACCTGCTGTGACACGGGACCCCGGTTTTTAGCGGTCTCATCCGAATTCGAAGGACCGCCCCATTTAGTCGCCTTTTACAACAAGCAAGAGGGCACTAGGGACCTATTCTAACCCGGGTCCCCAAGCGGTTTGAAAATATGAAAAAGATGATGCATGTATTCAGTGGGCAATTTTCACCTCTGTAGAATTAAATTTCTCCAAGTATAATTTCATTTTGAATGAATCTCTTGGACTTCCTGAACGTATGTACGTGCCTGTGGCAAGTATTTAACGTAAGTATAAATGGCTGAGAGAAAAAAAATGCATATACCTAGAATACTTTAACAGATAGTGTTATACAATGCCATTAAAGACACTTTATGAAAGATGATTTGTTTATTGATAAAATAATTGCAAGTATGTGAACACATAATCTCTCAATACGTATCTTATATAATGTTAATCAGAATATTTTTTCAAAATAGTTTTGATTTTCACGGTAGATGTTCTTGATGTGTTACATCAATATAACAGGACTATTGGAATACTGTCTTGTATCTGTTATATATGTCCGACGAAATGGAGGCAATTTGGCGTAAAACAAAAACATCTCTTTCGTACCTGGCAGAGGTCGACTCAAAAACACACCAATCCTGAGATTTAACACTGTCATTTACGAAACCATCTCTGATGCCATGTTTCCCAGACATCAGGAGAAAAGTATGGATCTCACACAGTAACTGTTTCGTAGATCTGCGGAGGGATTTCAACGATTGTCCAATTCTCGAGGGCTGGTGTGCTGCGTCTTCAGCCAGGACACTTCCGGTTACTTCGAGTATCTTTTTGAGAGTTTCATAATCTTTTCCTAGATCCGTTGCCTTTTTAAAAGAAAATGATTGATAGCTTATCTATTGTTTTACGTCCCACTCGAGAATATTTCATTCCTATGGAGACGTCCAAACATTTCCAAATGTGAAATGTTGAAAAATGAAGTATTCATATCTCATACAAGTTTTGTGGCAATTGAGATAACCATGAGTATGCATGACTTGTACATGATTATTCATACTTACATTATTTGATGGTGTACACTCTGGACATCGCTTGATTATTCGTAAGCAGGGTTTCATTGTAAATAGCGACCAATTCGTCACATACGGTGTACGGGCACTTAACTGTAAAAAAGAATGGTGAGAGAGGGTATATCTTCAAGTAATTCTATGTTTTTATTATAAATATAATAGTAAGTTTTGTTTCAATATTTATAAGCACTAAAATCCCAATTTTCTACAATCTCTTAAGCCCTAAACAGAATTCAAATTAAGAGTTGGGCAAATACGGACCCCTGAATACCGCAGGGATGGGATCATATCCGCGGGAGGAGTAAGCATCCATTGTCAACCGGTCATACCCGTCGTGAACCCTTTATCTTGACCAGGTAAACAGAGTAATCCGTAGTCAAAATCAGTTTATACAGAAGGGCCTAACAATTGGTATGTAAAACGTCAAACAGCATTTGACCCAATGGAAGATTAGAAAAATAGATCATTATAACTACCACAAAATTGGCGAAATGCTGAATTTAAACGTGTCCGTTGAAACCCCTGTAACATTAATTGAAAAAAAATTCTTAAACTTTTGTCATTAATATTAAATTTTGTATTAGAAAGCTTATTTAGAGGTTATCAATAAATCACAATTACATTACTGTCTTCCCATACAAAAACTGATTTATATGAAAGAAAACTGAAATCTTTGTTTTCATAGAACCGTAAGTTTAGTTTAATTTTATCAATAATTATAGTTAAAAGTTGCATACAAATCAACCACAATTTTACAACAAAATCAAATTTTCAGATCTATATAGAGTTAATATTAATTTAAAAACTGTTTACAAACCAAGAACCAACATATAAGTTATAGAAAAATTACTCGAAAGTTGTTCCCCAGTCGAAGACGTTTAAAAGCTTAATTTAAATCCCACATTACCGCGAAGGTAGATTCTTGTAATAGTTAATAATTAAACTGTACAACAAAGCTACAACAATATTAATGAGATCTCCTTGCGATGAGTATTGTGCGAAACAAAGATCAAACAACAAATGAAGTAAAGAAAATGCTAAAATTGACATGAAGCTTAATGAATGTTACCGTTAGTCGAATCTATCAAAGATGGATAACATAGCTACTGACAAACAAGTTGATGTTACTTGGGCTGTGCGATAATACAATGTACCTATTGTGATTCGTTCATAAAAAATATTGCGATACGTTTTGTCAATACCGGCATTTCGGCGAAAATACTCTGATTCAGAATTTAAGTTTGAACTCGATATTCTTCACATTAGATATTACGTTTAATATGGCTGGCACAATTCTAAGATTGTACAAACACTATAAAACATATATAGCTTTAAAAATTTCTTCTTCCAACAGAGCAAAGGAGTAGTACCAAGTCTATATTGTGTCTGATTATATTCAAGAGCGCTTGTTTCTTGTTTTTCATTCATTCTGTATAGAATCAGTCTTAAAGTCAATGAAATAATAGAAAAGAATGTTGATATTCTTATTTGAAAATATTGCAATACATATCGCAGTACATTTGAAAAATATCGCAATATACCGCGATACGAAAATTTCACCTGATACGCAGCCCTAGATGTTACATGAGTTTCGACAGTCTCGTGTAAGAATTTTGCAAATTTTATGCTTGTTATTATAACGATCTAGTTTGCCATTAGGTCCTGTCATTGGGTCAAATGCTGTCTCGCGTATTTCATACCAATTGTTAGCTATTTCATACCGATTGTTAGCCTTCTTTAACACTGATTTCGAATACAGGTTACTGTTTGCCTAATCAAGATTGAGGGCTCACGGCGGGTGTCAACAGGGGATGCTACTCCTCCTACACACCTGATCCCACCTGTGGTATATCCAGAGACCCATGTTGCCCCAACTCCTTGTAGGAGTGAGGAAATTAATGGCTGTTCTTTTCATCTCATATAATAAACATATAAACCATATACGGTACCAATTTTGATGAACCAGATGGGCATCATACTTCTTTTCAAATTAGGAACGAGACAAATATTTTAATTGTCATTTCAACTAGAATTGCACTTTCTTTTAACCCTTATTCAGTTTCCATTCAAATTAATATTACATGTATATACTCGTATTCTACAGTTTTCTCTGATGTGCAATACGTCCAAAAAGTGTGTGTACCACGTAGTCTGATAGGCAACGAATGACGTAAATAGACATATAATCATACATTTTGATCCAGAATTGTAAACAAATTGAGGAGTACATAATACATATGCAAAACTTGACTGTCACACCCACTGCTATTCAACCAAAGAAAAATCTATTCTTTTTAAATGATAGATGACATTGCAATTAACAAAAAAAACTAATCCAACGTAAACATAAATATTTTGAGAAACTGTCACCAAAATTTGCATTCACATCCGAATGACGTGGATGATATGTAATTACTGCCTAATCATGAAGCAGTCTCTTAATACCAATCTCTATACATACAGCGTTACCATCAACGGTCAAAGACTTACATATTGTTGGAAAGTTAGGAAAGATTGTTGCTGCAACTTTAAAGTCTTTCGTAGCAATCCACGTGATAGAGCACGAAAATTTACAGTCGAATCCTTGGAATTGTAGCAGCGAAATATCAGGCTCCTTGAAGACAAGTGTCGACTGCAGACCTGGATTTTGGAAACCTCTGTCGATGGGTCCGGTGGGAGAGTCTTGAAGGCTTTACAATCTGTCCTAGTGCCAAACTTCCTACTCCGAACATTTGGGGAGAAATTGTAAGAGCTGGCAGTTCTTACTTGAGTGAGGACACAAATACCAACGACAAAATCTGAGGAGTAGAATGGTCAAATGTAATTGGATTCAGGTGTATAACACCACTAAATATAATCAATGTATACTTAAGGTGACCACTTATAATTAAATGTTGATTGAAAATGATATGCTTATTTCAAAGTAGTATAATAGAGTTGTAAATAAAAAACATTTGAAAATCAAATAAATTGTAACTTTCAAAATTTGCAAAGTACTGAATGTTAGAATATCTAATAATAAAGATATATAACATTTACTTAGAACTCTCATGGTGAATTGTTCCAGTTTTCCATCTTTGACTGAATTTATATACTTATGATTTATATGAAAATAAAAATCAGATGGATTTTCAACAATGACTATCACTATGAAAATTTTGTTTCTGAAACAAGAATACTGAGAGTAAAGCGATCACTTTGATTGGTTAAATAATATCAGTGGTGATCTTTAGTACTTATGATCAAGTAACCGTGTCTGTCGTCGGAGGTTAGTCATTTAGGTACTAGTATAGGATTATTGAAAAGATTTAACCCGGGACAGCGGCACTAAAAGCATGTATCAGTTTTTGTTGTGTGTGGGTTTTTTTCTATTCAGTGGAGGTTATCCCTAGTCGATTTTAGAAATTGATATTTAATTTGTTTTCCCCTTTGATTATATTTTCTGCTTCATTGAAAATGAGGTACCATTGTACGGCCAGCGATTTCATATAAATCATTCAAAAGAACATGACGTTTCAAAGTAAACACCTTTTCAACAGATTTGAAAGTCTTTTCTATGAGACATTAAGTAAATTGCATGTATAAATAGATCCCAGGTTTTTTTTTTCTGATTCGATCTTTAAATGTCTTCGTACCGCCGTGAAGGATGTTTGAAGTTTCGGTATTCTTCGTGTGTTTGTGTATATGATTTGTGTTTCACTATAATTTTGTAATCATTTCAATTTTTACAAAAATCCAGCATGATTGGTGAGAGCCAATTAAGTCGATTTATGGAGGGTATGGGAGATTCGGAAATCTTGGCCAATGTTTGCAGTATCTGAATGCTCTATACAGTATTGAAAACGGGGAATTTCAAAATCATTTACAGTATTGTCTGATGGCAGTATTCACCAAGAACGGGAACCGCAGTAATATCCCAACACGTTGGAAAAATGAGTCCCCCGCGCTCCATATTTTCTAAATTTGGCAAGTCTTATCACGTTGATGTTTATAGTAACAAGTATAGCTTTTTAAAAAAACCTTTTTAACACAGCTGCGGTATGTAATCAACCATGGAACGAATGATCAATGAACGTTCTGAGTATGGTTTTTTTGAAAACGAAAATGTTTTTAACAGATAACAAAGTGTGGTTTCAGGAAAAATCAAGCACAATCGACCAACTAGTAAGACTTGAAACCTACATTCGAGATGCATTTGTTAAAAAAGGCATGTCATCTGCTAATATTTTTTTGATTAGAAAAAGCATACGATAGCCTACATGGAAATACGGTATCTTAAAGAATCTTCACATATTGGCCTTTAAAGACATCTGCCAAACTTCATTTCAGAATTCCTTAAGTAAATTAGACATTTCAATTGTACGCTTTAGTTCAACACTTTCAAGACAATTTCGACAAGAAATGGGCGTCCCTCAAGAAGTATTTTATCGGTCACATTATTAGAGTAAAAATAAACAGTCTGGCTGAAGTTCTAAAAAACGATCCTCCATGAAGTCTATATGTTTGATGACTTTGTCTTGTTATAAATCCAAAAATATAAATTCCATGGAGCGACACTACAGCTATATCTAAACAAAATCCAAAATTGGGCTGATGTAAATGGTTTGAAATTTTCCAGAACTAAACTGCGTGTGTGCATTTCTGCTCAAACGGAAACACACGATGATCCACAATTAACTTTAGATGGAACTCCAATTAAAGTTGTTAAAGAGGTTAAGTTCTTAGGTGTCATTTTCGATAATAAACTTTCGTTCAAACCTCAAATAGCCAATGCTCAAAGAAATGTTCGAAAAGCTCTTGATATAATAAAAGGTGGTAGCAAACACCAAATGGGGAGCAGTAAAAATACTCTCCTCCCACCTGTTCGCTCTTTGATCAGGTCTAAACTAGACTACGGCTGTATAGTATATGGAGCGGCAAGAACATCATGACATGTATATAAAAGCTCTCGATGCATTCCATCACCAAGGTCTTCGACTGTGCTCAGGAGCTTTCCGAACTCTCCTGTAGACAGTTTGTAGTTGAGGCAAACGAACCACCCTAGATCTACGTAGAATAAAACTCCTTTGCAATATATACTTAAATTAAAAGGCTAACACCGACAATCCTGCATTTGACTGCGTCTTCCATCCGCAGTTTGAAGATACCTATGACAAAACAAGAAAGTATTAAAATCAATTGGTTTACGAGTTAAAAAACACATACGGGATCTGACTTACCTTTGAATATTGTAAAACACTCAACTTGCTCTGAAATACCGCTATGGAAATTAATAAAACCTAAGGTAACACCGTCACTTTCTGAATCTATAAGAAATCCGAAACAAAATCCCGCTGTTTTCAAACAAAAATTCTTCGAAATAAAACAGGCCAAACATTCTAACGATTGATATTTATACAAGACGGATTCAAAAGACCAAAATAAAGTAGCTGCAGCTGCAAGTAATAGAACATGATGTGTTCTCTGCAAGACTTCCAAACGAGGCGACAATTTTTACAGCCGAAGCAAAGGCATTCAACTCGCTTTGAGTATATTTAATTTTCCAATGAAAAACATTTTACACATATTTTCGACTCTTTATCTTGTCTACAGCAATAAGCAACATGAAACTGATCATCCATACATTTAGATATATTAACCAGCATTGTACTTCTTAGTAAACAAGGTAAAATAATTGAATTTGCTGGATTCCAAGTCACATTGGTATCCATGGCAACACCAAAGCAGACAAAGAGGCAAAAGATGCACTTCAATACGATATTGTACAATATAAAATTCCTACACTGATGTAAAATACCTTAATAAAACTGTATGTAAATTCTCTTTGGCAAATATATTGGGATTTCTGCGACACAAGTAAACTTTACTCTATTCAGAACAAAGTAAACAAGCCGAGTAACATAATACTCAAACGTCAGAATGAAGTTATTATTTCACGATTACGTATTGGACATACTAAATTGACACATTCTTACTTACTTAACAGAGAATTTCAACCTGAGTGTATATCTTGTGACTGTCCTTTAACTATACAACACATCCTTTTGGAATGTAGCGATTTTTCGCCTACACGAAACAGCCTTTTTGGTGATGTTAAAACAATGAAGGAGCTTTTACTACATTGACTGTCATATAATAATACAATTTTTACAAGAATGTGATATTTACACAAAAATCTGAAATATCTAATATATCAATGTACAACTGTTTATGTACACAACTTTGTTTCCTTTTAACCTTTTACACGTTTTTAACTTTTATGTCCGTCGGATGGGACGTTAAAAGGTGCCCCTTGTCAGGATCACAACCCCCTTGGCACGCAAAAAATCGTTTCCCTGATGTTCGAAAAAGAGTAGGCTCACTGAGGGCCGTCAGGGAAACTTCAACACTCAAAAACCAAACATTGTAGTCCGTTAACCGCCGTGAAATGGCTGAAAGATTGCCAAAACGGCGTAAAAACATTAAATAATCAATCAAAAATGAAATAAGAGATAATTCAACTTCACTCTTTAAAGTTGTTGCTAAAGACGGCAAGTTTTT
>CAJDSM010156215.1:0-10381 GCA_903981925.1 Ostrea lurida
CGGAGGGGGGGGGGGGGGGGGGGGGAAAAAGGGGGGGGGGGGGGGGGGGGGGGGGGGGGGGTTGAGATATAACGAATCTCGTTAAAGTCATCATTTTCGCAAATTCACGGTGCTATAAATGACCTTGTTGGGATTACAAATTGTCACTAAAAATATGTGACTTGTTTGTTTCATTACCCTTTTGTTAGACTGTCGTTTTTCCTACTAGATTTGATTTACGGGTCAATCGCCGTTTCACTTATATTTTCGACTGAAGGCTCTCGGGCGGTTGCTGACGGTCAGCAGAGGATTGCTTACTCCTCCACTGGCACCTTGATCCTACCTTCGCTTTTTTGTCGGAGGGATCCGTGTTGCCCTACACTCGATTTTGTATATGTTTTTATATGGAATATTGATCTTTACGTTGACACAATGTACTTTCGCATTTTTTGTATCATATCATCATCTTTCGCAAGCCAAGTTTCCGATTCGCTTACGCTCATCTCCCCCTTGGCAGATTTAGTCGCGACTGAAATTGCCATCTAACGGACAAATGCGAGTTATCGCTCTTGACGAAACAAAAGCTAGGCAATCAGATTGCTAGTCTGTGTGTATGTACAAAATGGAGTTGACGGGATGACAAGAGCAAAAGAAATCAAAAGAAAAATTTTGGTATAATTTTTAAGGACAAATCAAAGTAGATGGCATCAAAGCGGTTGTTGAAATGCGGAACCGAACAGGTATGGAATGGCGCGATTTGGACTGGATGCCTTGGGAAGTCAAAACGCGATATTGAAATCACCTAAATTCTGCCAAGGGGGAAGATAGCGTAAGCGAATCGGACACTTGGCTTGCGACAAGATGTCATATCATATGTCATTACAATATCATATAAACATCATATCAACCATATTGTTATATAATCGTGTCATACCATATCATATTAATATTTTATCATACCATATCATATTATCGTTATTTCATTACCATATCGTATTCATACCATATTGTATCACATATATCATACCATATCGTATCATACCATACTTTAAATATCGTAAACATATCAAACCTATCGTATAATACATATCGTATAATATTATACCATATCATTATCGATCATACCATGTCATATAATAGAGTATCATACCATATCGCATCATACCATATCATTAAATCGTATCATACCATATTGTTATAATATCATACCATATTTGTATCATACCATATGTATAAAATCGTATCATACCGATTATTCATATTGTATCATATCAAACCAATATCGTTATAATACCATTCATACATCATACATACCATATCGATAGTATAATATCGCATCATACCATATTGATATAAATAATCGTATCATAACCAGTAATCGTATATCATACAATTATACCATATTCGTATAATATCATATCATATAATGTCATACAAATCATATCATATTCGTATAATATCATATCATACCGCATCTAACCACAGGCCACTTGGGGCATGATCATGACCCCCCCCCCCCCTTTTTTTTTTTTAAATTCTGTTCTGGGATAGATTACACTTATATTTCTTTTTCTACGTTTTATTTATGTCGGTAAAATGCATTCATTGATCATCCACAATGGTTATTTTTCGTCTCTGTCAGTATTACTAAATATCAATGTTCCAGTGACATTATAAAGATGTCACTGAACATTGATATTTTTAGTAATACGTGACAGAGACGAAAAAATTAACATTGTGGATGATCATTCGAATGCATATTCTCAGAACATAAATAACGTTAGGAAAAGAAAAATAAGTGTATCGTAGTTCCCAAACAGAATTTCTAAAAAATAAAAAAAAGGGGCGGGGGCGTCATGATCCATGCCCCAAGTTGCTGCTTGATCTAAACTACTCAAATACATTTTAGATTCACACCAAGCAATAACTCAAACTATGGGCCTATTTAAAACAACACATCACATCTCAGCACCGAAATCTACATCTCAGATCAGCATTTTCTAAGTCGGTATCACCCAATAAAAACATTCCATGAGAGTTTGTTGAAGATGGATAAGTAATTATAGAAGATAAAACTTAATAAGCAATAACTCAAATATGCCTATTTAAACCAACACATCACATCTCCAGCATCTGAAAAACTACAGCTCAGATTCAGGCATCATCTAAAGTCGGTATCACCGGACAGCTATCATTGAGAGTTTGGTGAAGATTGAACAAGTCATTATTTACGATATTGGTTAGCTGAACAATATACTATTTAAACAACATCTCCAGATCCTAAACCTACAGCTCCATATTCAGCATCTTCTTAAGTCGGTATCACCCGATAAACCATCCATGAGAGTTTGGTTGAAGATTGGGACAAGTAATTTTTTAGATAAGAATTAAATTGAACAAGCAATACTCAAATATGCCTATTAAACAACATCACATCTTCCAGCATCCGAAACCTACAAGCTCAGATTCAGCATCTTCTAGTCGGTATCACCAACAGACCATCCATGAGAGTTTTGGTGGAAGATTGGACAAGTAATAATTTAGATATAATTAAACTAAACAAGCAATAACTCAAAATAGTCCTATCTAAAACAACATCACATCTCCAGCATCCGAAACCTTACAAGCTCAGATTCGGCATCATCTAAGTCAGTATCACCCGACAGACCATCCATGAGGGTTTGGTGAAGACTGGACAAGTAATTATTTTAGATATGACCATTATAGCACTTGCTCACAAACTTTAACCAGCTCTAATAGTAACCATCTCTTAACAGCATCCGAAACCTACGAGCTCGAATCAACAACCAAGTGTGTGTAGTCCTTCAGAATCACCGCGATTACACCTTCCATGCAAGTTTTAGTGACAATTAGCCCGTCATAATTTAGATATAACCACAATAGTTACCACTTGACTCCAAAAATTTAATTCAGCACTAACATCCTTTATCTCCTCCAGCATCCGCAAGCCCTATAGCTGAGATTCAGCATGTAAGTCTATAATCCTTCATACCCCCAAGAAGGCATCATCCATGCAAGTTTGGGGAAGATCGGGACGGATCAGTAATAAGTTGAGATAAGGCATAAATGCACAACTGCTCAAAAAATTTAAACAGCACTACAGTAACAACCTTATCTTCCTCCAGCATCCGAAGCCTATGGCTCAGATTCAGTATTTAAGTCTATTATCCTTCATTACCCCCAGAAGCATCATCCATACAAGTGTGGGCAAGATTGGACCAGTAAAAAGCTTAGATAAGGCATCAATGCCCACACTTGCTCCAAACTTTAACAAGAATGGGACGCCCGAGGAGTATCATAGCATAAGCCTTCCCCCGAACTTCGTCTCGGTGAAGCTAAAAAAGGTAACAGGTTGGTTTTTCGCTCCGATTACCTTTGTTCGCCTCGAGTGGAGTTCGCGCCAGTTGGTTTCGCTTCCGATTTTAATTACAGGTAACATGTGATTGGAAAACGGGTGCCCGCTGATTGGTTTCCGCGCCGACTATAAAAAACGTGCTTATCATGCAAATTAAAGGTATCATTTTAATATTAAAAATACATAGGTTTCATAAAGTAAAGATGTTAAGCATAAGGGGAGAGAAGTTTTGAAGGAAATAAGTAAAGATATTGGTTCCAAAAGTTTTCATAAATCTTTTACGGGACAAAAAACAAAACAAATCTCGGATTCAGACCCAACACAACTTGTCGAACAGAGATTGAGAATCGATTATGATTAAACCCAGATCAAGTCGCTGCACTTCGTGCAATTTGAGATGCTTTATACATGCTTTTACACGTATGTTGTTATGGAAATAAAATACCGCAGAATGAATATTGGCTCCAGAAAACGAAATCACCATGGCGGTAAAGAACGATTCAGTGAAAGATTTGTATTTATTGCACATAATCATACGGTATTCATTTTCGTTTTTATTCGTTTTTGTAGTAAACTATGTAGATATTCAGATGTTATTTTATAAATTGTGGACGATAATGATTTTTCTCCAAACGATAGTGGGGACAGTGTTGAGTTTTTTATAATTTCGTCAAAACATAAAAGAACCATTATTGATGAGAGAGAGAGAGAGAAGAGAGACGAGAGAGAGAGAGAGAGAGAGAGAGAGAGAGAGGAGAGAGAGAGAGAGCAATAATTTCATTTTGAAACAGAATACCGAGCTTAAAATCGTAAACGTTCACAGACCAGTGGTCCGTCGTTGTCTCACAACGATGGCCACTGGATGAATGACATTCTCGAATGATACACGGAATCATGCAGTCTGAACACATGGGCGTAGGGCCGGGGGGGGCAAAAGTATGTTTCTGCCCCACTCCCCTTTTTTTTTCTCGAGTAACTTTTTTTTCTGCAAAAATACACACAATTAGAAGCGCCCCCCCCCCCCTTTCAGTAATATTCAGTAAATAAATAGAGGTGTTGCCGCGCCTCCTCACCCTCTCTATTACCCCTCGACCCAACTACTCTCCTTCTCGCCCTTCCGCCCGCCCCCCCACTTTTGAGTGGGCAGAATGCTTCCTATATTGGTGTGTGTTGTTTGCTCTAGTATATAATAAGACTAATTAGTCCACATAAAAATTTTGAAATTTGCCCCCCCCCCCCACTTATCAAATCAATCCTACGCCTCTGCGAACATTAGGGACATCGCAACCGAAATAATTGCTTTAACTCGCCATAGGGTATCAAACTGGTTTCAATAGAGCCAATATTACATGTTAAAATATTCAACAAGCCTGCGATGCTCTGCTTGAATTGTAAAATAAAAGCACGTGGAAAGTGTTGAATAAACACCGGGAGCACATCAAGCCATAGTAAGTACCCGTAAGTTTTGTAGTTCCCGAAATAAGTTTCTTCATTAAATAAGTGACAAAACACTAATCTATTTTTACTATCACAGTTACCGCCTTGTTTTCAAGAATTTCTATTTACCGCTTATTCAGTAAGTGGGAAAAATACACGATAAATAGAAAACATGTACAAATAAAATTTATTTATTTATTTTTCCTGACTGAATGTACCCACCGACCTTTTTTCATATGGGTACGTAGTATTTCATGAGCCGACCAGATTTAGATAAATATGCCTTAAGGCAATTGACACGAAGAAAATAAACTTTTTCTTTCAAAGAATAATATTTTTTCATTCATGTTCAATTTATTTATTTATCATTTAATTTTATTTCACGTGATCACCTAGCGCCGATTTCTCATTGCGTTTAAAACACCCTTTTAAGAAATTGAGGTGATTTTTCGATCACGTACCTGAACAACAAGTAAATTAATGGCATGGTTTTGTTGTTGTAAATATAAAAATAAATGATAAGAAAAAATTTTTCTTATATTGTTTTCGGTGATATGCAGGTTTGATCACGAGATTTTAGACGGTAAACTTCATCAATGCGCTTCGCGCATTGTGAGTTTTTACCGTCTAAAAATTCGGTGATACCCTGCATCACCCGAAAAAAATATAAGATTCAATCCTATATTACTATGTATGTCGCATTACAACTGCCGTTGTATTTACATGAGCGTTACGGACGTCCAAAACGTTCATTGTGAACTTGTACTTGAACCAGAAGAAAAACCGAGATTTTCTTTAACTTAAGTTTTATGGTTTAAGCCGTAACCAACAACCCCCCTCCTCTAGGTTTTGAATCCTGCTGAGGAAAAATATTCACAAAACAAGTACGTACGGTATATTTGCAAGTTTTAAAGGAGATACAAAACAAAGTATATATCAGTGCATCTACAAAAAAGCAGTACAAACAAAATTTAAATTTATAATGTATCATTATTCAAATAAAATAAAATAAAAAGATTTATCTACCTACCTACCCAGAGAAAAGTAAGGCCTACTGAAGTTTATTTTTTGGCTGAAAGAAAATAAAATATTTTACCTAACCTACCGACTCTACATCCGTATAATCGGGTTCGGAAAAGGCAAACCAAACATTTTTTTAAATTTAGGCCTTAATTATATACATTTATTTATCGCGAAATTTTAAATCCAGTTTCAACATTCAGATTGATTCATTGCGTTTAAATTGAATAAACGGGTTTTTCAAAAATAAACCCATATGCACTCTTGCCATTTTCAAATCATCATTTTCTAATATATCATCTGAATCTGAATTAATTCTTTTAGAACTTTGCAAAGTTCACACAAGTTAATTGATCGACATGTAATATTACCGTGGCGGATCTTGATTTTCCCGGTTTTCGGTATATTTAATGCTAATCATTGTTTTTAAGTTAATCACAATGGAAGATGGATTGATTCGATGAATTTGTTATTTTCAACATCAAGTTCGCCCGACTCCAGATCTTGACGGAAGCTAGATGATCTGCAATGGATAAAGCTTCATATTGTGACGATGTGAAAATGGGATAGATCTTATTTGCTTGATTTAGTGAAGAAATATTTTTAAAAATATATGTTTACCGACTTCTATTTCTCTCAATATAAACAGATTTTGACACGACTGCATTACAATAAAATCGCCCCAACCACAGCTTTTAATGAAGAAATTCGGCTTGATCAAGAAAATCGCATGATTCAATCGGGGCGGTTAGATAATTACCCATTATTAGCGTACTCAAATCGGGGCATTCCATTTCAAGCGAACAGGTAATCGGGCGCGAACCACTCGGGGCGGAAACAGTAAAATGGCGCGAAACCACTCGGAGCGAAACATGTAATTCGGCGCGAAACCACCCGATTCGCCATAAAAATATATGTTGACAAATATTACATGTAAAGGAAAAGGATTAATGAAGCTTATCTTGAGTGTTCGTTTGAAAAAGATACCGTTATATACTCGCCTATAAGTCGGATTTTGGGAGATGAAATTTTGGTCCTAAAGTCTAATGTCCGACTTTATTAGGCGAGTTCCTAGGAGATCAGTATTTTTCTAGTCGGGCGAATTGTACCATTTTTAAAAACAACTCCGATTTTATCACGATCATCATCCAAATTCGTTCTCGACTTAAAAATATGAAAAATATTATTGAAACACAGGTAGATAATAAAAGAAATTGACCATGATATTACGGCTTCACTTTCTCAAAATATTTTCTTGAAATAGAGGCAAAATCAGTGCAACTTTGATTTGAAATCAACCAAACCTGGCAAATTTATGTACCGACTTATAGGCGGTCAATGGCAAAAATCTAACAAAAACACAACCGACTTAAGGGCGAACCGACTTATAGCGAATATATTATACGGTTATACCAACTGCCCAGACAGCGAAAATAAAACAAACAGAAAACGATTACGTTTATTTTTATGAAAAAAGGCGGAGCTACATCGACAATTACAGACAAATGGATATGAAGCTGCGAAACAAAGAAAGATTACAGACACGATGTCAACAGAGGTAAAAAAACAACCAGACAAATCACGATCAGATAAACTTTTAGTTCAGTGCCGGGTACTGACTATTTGTTGTTATTAACCTTCCAAGTGCGCAATGCGTTAGATTGGAATCCTGGGTTATTATAAAAGTCGCGTCATCAAGGTAACACCGGGTAGACGTTGTTTACAGAAAATCAATAAACGCGGTGGACTCTATAATTAGATGTTAACGGCTTGGCGTACAGCTATGTGAACTTCCACTAGATTCTATAATCGGGTACATCTTTTTAGCATTAGATTATTTTAAGGGCTGTATGCAAAGTATTTCGTAAAAAGACTTTTAATAAAAGATGGTTACATTTTACAACGAGGAAATTATATACCCTTTACACAAATTATTTTAATGATTTGAATATTTTTCTGCTTTCAAACTTGGTTTTATAATGCCCCTCCCCTTCCACTTTTAGTGGGGAGACATATGTTTTGGCCTGTCTGTGGGTCCGTCACAAAGTTTTCAGCGCACATACACACCACCTCTTTAACAGTAGGGAAATGTTCAAATCCCACCGTAATGAAGTGTTATGGAATTCATAAGAAATTGATCTGAAAACATTTATTTAGTTTAATCACACCAATTTCAGAAACATCAGCAGCTAGTTAGTGCGTTTTAGACTATACACTTTCTGTGATTTTTTAAGTGTGCCCCACCCCCCCCCCCTTTCAAAATCAGTCCTTACGCCTCTGTATATACCATTTAACATAAAATAAAACCACTTATTTCAAAAATTACTACACCTTGAACTAGTCGATGCGGTTATTATTTCAATTCTGATATTATTTTAGTTTATTAATTTACTAGAAACAATGTATGATAATAAAAAATTAAAATAAAATTTTAAAAAAAAAAACCAAAAACACTAAGCACCACCCTCTCAAATAAGATAATCTCACTGCACTTGACTCTCTAAGCTTAAGCTTTTTTCAAAAGCTAAACTTGTCTCCGCATTAAAGTATGGGGCCGAAAAATCGATGGAAGCGGAATTTGGCAGACGCCAAAAAAAAAAAGACGTATACAAGGATTCTGTGAGCATTTCACTAGTGATACCCCCGCTCTAAGCTAATTAAAACTGTCAATAAAGTTGTACAAAATTCCAGGTCCTCCGCAAACTGAAAGTAGATCGTCTGATGAATATGAAAATGCATCCCACAATACATCATACCTATATAAAGCTTCATGCAAAATATTAGTCACCTGTGATACATAGTTGTTGAAAATTGTTACGAAAAATGTTGCATATGAGCTCTATATATGATAAATTCCAAGTTCTCGGTAAACAGGACGTAGAAGAAATGCATCCCACCATACCTAACTAAAGCTTCATGCAAAATATTAGTAAACTGTGATATAACATGATAGGAAAATGAGGGACGGACACCAATGACAGACACAGTTAAGAAAATGTGGGACGGACGGACAGAGGTAAGAAAATGTGGGACGGACGGACAGAGGTAAGAAAATGTGGGACGGACAGAATGAAGGACAGAGGTAAATCTCCTTTGCCGCGGGGGTAGAAGATAAAGCTGTGAAGAAATTCAAAACGACACAGAGCAGGGCCGTAACCAGGAATTTTCAAAGGGGGGTGCACAAGACTAAAGGCAAGGGGTCTGAAGGACGCTAATCAGGTCCTTAACTGGTCCTGGTAGGGGGTCCAGGGGGCGAAGCCCCGGAAGCTGAGAGATTTTAGCACTTTCTTTGGGTCTGGAGGCCACTTTAGGTCCTCCGCGGGTCCCGGAAGGCCCCGGAAGCTGAGAGGATTTAGCATTTTTAATTTTGAAATGGGGTGTGCACATGCACTCCTCCCCCCCCTGGTTACGGCCTTGCAGAGAAATCTACAGTGCTAAAAGAAAACGGTCACCACAGATAACAGCATACTGATAGTCGATCTTTCGAGGAAGCCCAGCGTGCGTACTTTAAACCCAAAATACCGTAACCCTACATCCAATGGTCTTTATTACAAAAGACAAGAGCGACGCTAACGTAGCATTAAACGCCTGTCATGGCCTGAACAATGGTAAAACCACTATGTGCATTGTAACCTTGACCTTTGTTCAAGGTCATGATATAACGTTAGGTCACGGGCAACAATTCTGTGAAAAATATACCAATTCATGCACTCAATTAATTGTTAAGGCCCAGACAATGCAAAAAGCACTTTGTGCATTGTGACCTTGAATTTTGATTAGTGACCCTAGCTCAAGACCATGGCACTTTCTTGGATCCAGGGGAACATTTACTGTGAAATATTTTTCAAATCCATGAACTCAGTGAAAAGATATGGCCCGGACAACGTTGAAACCAGTATGTGCATTGTGTCCTTGACCTCTGACTAATACCCTTGTCTCAATCTTTAGCCCAGGGCAACAATTTTGAGAAATATTCATATCCCTGCAGTCGGTGAAAAGTTATGGCCCGGACAATGTTAAAACCACTATGTGCATTGTGACCTTGACCTGGCTCAAGGTCATGACACTTCCTTGGATCTAGACCAGCATATTCCTATCCATGCACTCGGTGAAAACTTGTGGTCCTCACAAGGTTAAAACCACTGTGCATTGTCACCTTGACCTTTGCTTTTTAAAAGTCATGACACTCTCTTGGGTCTAGACCAACATTTCTTCCAAACAATGCACTCAGTTAAAACTTATGGTCTGCACAAGGTTAAAACCATCATTGCGATCTTCACTTCTTACCAGTGACCTTGGCTCAAGGTCATGACACTTCCTTGGGTCCAGGACAACATTTCTGTGGAATATTATTCCAATCTATGCATTCAGTGAATTGATTGTTTATTTATTGTTTTACGTCCCACCGAGAATATTTCACTCATATGGCGACATCAGTGAAAACTTATGATCCGGACAAGGTTAAAACCATTACGTACATTGTAACCTTGACCTCTAACCAGGGCTCAAATTCATAATACTTTCTTGGGGCCATGGCAACATATTCCAATCCATGCACTCAGTGAAAAA
>CAJDSM010156227.1:0-12115 GCA_903981925.1 Ostrea lurida
GTCAAAAGTATGTTTTTTGCCCCCCCCCCCTTTTTTTTTCAAGTAACCTTTTTTTCTACATCATGTCTGCATCATGACACATGATTTTTTAGAAGTCCCCCCCCCTCATTCATTGTTCTATTACCTTTATTATTTTCTTGTCGCATTAATTTAGAAGTTGCAAGTCAGTACTGAGAAAGTTTATTATTATAAAAGTTAAGAGTTAATTTTCTCATTGTATTTAGTATTTGAAACCGGGCCGCAGATACAAAAATGTTCCACTAGACAAGACCGTTTTATGGTTCCTTGATGTATCTTGTGGATGGTGAGAAGGTTAGAATTCATTTCTTCTTTCAAATGCAACCCCTAACTACAGTCATTTAGAATTAAAATTTTTTGAACAAGTATTAAACAGATATTCCAAGACCCTTTCTGATGTTCATTTAAAAAGAGTATAGTTTAATTATACTTGGTTATCTCCGACGACAAAAATGTAGAAGGAACTATTGTAACTTGTGGATATTAAATATTATGTAAGAAATTTCGCTTGAAAATATTATAAAGATTAGAAAAATACAAATTTAAATCGTCTAGCACAACATGAATAATAAGCACAACTATTCATTATTCACTTTATATGGAATATCCGTGATTTACTTAGATTTTTACCTTAATTCAACAAAATTTAATCTAATACCTCAAAAATCTTCTCTTGTTAATTTAGATGCAGAAGCTGTTTATTGACTCCTCTCGCTGACGTCTCAATAGCCAAATTATTACGGAACACATATGATCATAGTATTCGATATGTGGATGATCTTATATTTACTTCTCACAGACACTATCAAAAAGTGTATTGATCAAATGCACATAAACTCCTTTTCAACATACGATTGAGTTGATTTTTATTCTTCTTATGAGTAAAATATGCCAACAATACACTTTTATCAATAGCAAATATTTATCAACCTGTTAAGAAAACTAGAAGGATATACAGTCTTATTCATCACAATAGAATAACCTCACATAATTAAAAAGGCTTATTTGATTAATGATAAAAGAGGCAAATTCGACACAGTAATGCTACACCCTATAGACTGTTTACATATAGGGTGGTACTTTGTCCTCCACCCTCTCCGCCAAACGAGTATATCTGCTCTCTAGCGAGATTAATCTCCGCGTGAGAATTACAGTGAAGTGGTGCCGCTCTCTCTGGACCCTCGGTTATATGGGACCCCGTAATGAAGTATTGGACGCGAAGCTGTCCGTATGTGCAGTGGTGAAAACCCATGGTGCCTGATTAACCGGACCGAGTTACAGGACTCTCTGCTACCTGAGACCTTAGTTGATCAACATCGTTGAAATGAGACATATAATAAAGAAACCCACGAAAGCGCAACATACTGTAAGAGCTGCAGTATCTTCACCCTTTTAAATCTAATAGGTGTATCCGTCTCTTGTTATCCAGCGTTGCCCGTATGTGCTCTCTACAGCGAGCATCACGGGACTACATTAACGAGAACCAACCATTTTACACAGAGCTATGTTTTCCAACTAATTGTATACTGATATGCACTTGGTAAATATTATGAAAGATCTTGCCACTTTATCTTGAACATATTGAGTTGGCAGATAAGCTAGTTCCTTATCGAAGTCAAACGAAATTAGGTGGTAAGATACAGATTTTAATTCCATTAAAAAGAAGATGAGGTTCTCTCTGAAGAAGGCAAATTTATAGCAAATTAATTTACAAAGTTTCTATCCTAGAGACTAATTTAGTATTCTAACTTTCATGCTTATTCTTACTATAATCCATGGAAAGGGCAAAGCTAGTATAAGGTAAAATAAGACACCAATCCTTCTCTCTCTCTCTTTACTTTGTTCCTACACCTTTGCCCAACTTCTTGGAGCTTACTACTTAAACAATAACTTATCACTATATCTTCCTCGTCCCTCATAAGCATGAGCTGGTGTGCTCCTTCCTCTTTTAAGCGTGTTAGAATTCTACCGGTTGCTTATTCTGTAGCAGACTCGAATGGTCACTGGCACACCGGTATTTCCCCACATTCTGCGAAGTTTCTTCTGATATCCCCTCTTCGTGTTTATTGGCATCATCCATGGAGAGATATCTCAGTAGTGCTTGTGTTCAAGTCCTGATGCCACTAAATTATATCAGCCTGACTCTGTTCTATCTCTTGCATCTAAATATGCCGCCAGTCTCGCATTTTGCGTGTTTCCGCTAGCTTTGTGAGGATATACTAGCCAACTTCGTTTACTCTTATGTTCGTTCTTCCAACCATTTTTCTCATGGATCTGCCCACGTAGTCATAATAAGTAACCTCCCTGAGATTCTCTCACCGCACTTAAGCTGACATCTTCTAAACTATTCGCAGTATGATTTAACGTAGTTATAGTTTTGTTCGTAATTTGTCGTGTTTGTGTACATTATCTTACCTAATTGAGTTGTGTGCATACTATACCAGTCGCCTTCACTGGTCATTAACACTTACCTACAACACACGCCTATGTATTACCTTCGACCTTAGTGTTTGCTGTGGACAACTCTCATAATTTAACAAACGCAGTTGTTTTAACATGCCCGCTTCCGCCCATGTATAGATAATATGAGCGTCGTGTTCCTGCGTACCATCCGCGAATGGTTCCTTCTATATCCCATTCCTTCCAATACTGTCGATTCCAAAGGCCGATAGGACATTAAACTGGATGCCGGCTAGTCTGAAATCCGTATTGCCTATTCCCGTCACCCTACTATATGTTGCAATCCTTCCTTCTCTGGTATGCGGCCTATAAGAGTTGTGAATCGTTTGTTCGAAGACTCCCAAGAAAGTATGAATACCAGAAACTCTATTACAAGAGGCGTCCGTCCGATCGCTTCGGATATATAGCTACTGTATTCTTCATAATCGCATTTGATCATTCCTTCCTGGTCTTCTCCCTCGAGGTCGTGTGTGACCGCACACGTCTATCTAGGTTATAATAATAACTTTTAGCCCCAATCATCTGGCACTGTAAACATCTACTTCGCTGCCTCTACCTCCTCACCTCCCTTAATCCAAATCTCTCCTCTCAAAGTCGTTTTTTTGTTCTTTATAAGTCCGTAAAATACATGATTCGAATGACTCCGTTAGAAAATATATCTATTTTATAGTAAAGTATCGATAATCTATTGCCATAAGATGCAACGAAACCTATCTCCCGAAGAATGTGTTCACCTACAATACATAATTCATTAGTTGCTTGTTACATTTTTAAAAACATCTTTCTGTGAATTTCATCATAAATAATCATCCAAGATATTACTCCAACCAATTCAATCAACGTCAATCCGGATTGAGCCATTACTTAAAGCAGTTTAACTCAACAACAAAATTAGTATAAAGTTACACCAGGAATCAGGCTAGTTCAGATTTTCCTGTTGTACTCGTGTACTTTCTCCTTTGACACAATGATATGTCATAATCAAAAATATTCCTTTGGAGACCCCTGGTTTTTCGCTGTTGTTCCGTTTGTGATAGCGGAGTTTCATCTCCATTTTGACAACACCTCATGTGTAAGTCTACAGTGAGTTCGATAGCTAGTAAATGTGAATCCTGTGGCTTATCTAATCCCCACGGCATTTTTTTAATATTCCTTTTCGAATCATTGAGTCCATGCTCATTGACTTGGTACATAATCAAAGGCCCTCCCTAAATAAGAAATATACTTCTACAGGTCTGATAGAATCTTTTTGCCATTATTCATTTCCTACAATACGTGTATTCAATTCCATCATAAATATGTTATGAGTAGCTCTATTATCAAATTGTGTGTGCGCATAGGTTACATTTGCTCAAAATGTAAGACAGGTTACTGTCAATTGGCATTCAATCTAACAAAATATTGTGTCAATCTGTGACGATAAGTCAGCTATTTTCTGTCGTCCGATGTTTCCCTAGTAAAAAACAACCAGCTCCATTGAGGCCCGGAGGTTGCATTCAACGTAATCACCCAAATCAGTGGATGTAATCTGCCATCTCCTAAACGAAAAGTGACAAGACTTTCTGTCCAGTTCCATGAAATCAGTGACTTCTATAATCTCGCTCTGTCTAGATAAGTTCACCAGATGCATACTTCCGTCGGTGACGTAAAGTTAAGCTGTTAATCTTCCGACTCGCACGATCACCTGTACCTAATCGATAACAATCGAAGGGCACCCTCTCCAGCCATCTTGTATAAAAGTAGCTCATAAATATTTAAATGTGAAATATCATAGGCAGAATAATTTAACACGTCATCTTTAACGATCGATGTGATGCTGATTCTATTTGGTAATGTGATCCTTCGTGAGCGTCGTTTGGTTTCTATAGGATCACTAGTATAAAATAAGACTTTCCAACATGTGTGTCTTATGCTAATGAAGAATAACGATCTATTCGCCCATAAATGATACCCCCAGCGTTCTGTTCGTCTACTCAATTCCCCAAGAGTCGGTCAATCTTCAAACATTAAATCACCTCAACCAATGGCGCCGTTGATCATTGGTATCTCAAACCGGAGAGACTGAGTAGGAACGTATTTGCTAGAACAATCAGGTATAAGGTGGATTCGTGCTATGATAAGCCCTTTTCCGTACGATTAGTAATCTATAGAGGGGTAAATGCATCGTGAAAATCAATAAAGCCCTAACGTGCTTTAATATTGCCGGACAAATTAGTCGGGCCCTTGCGCCATACCGATAAGTGTCAGAGACCTGGGGTGTCGAGAGGATTTTTATATGACACTTAACAAACGAAAATCCTTTGTGCAATTATAACTTTGAGGTAATGACCCTGTGAACTAATGTCCAATTATTCAAAAAGTACCTACATTTGAGCGGTGCACCAGAAATTGTTCGTCCCAATTCTCATACAAAGATTAGTTTCCCATCCTCGATTTGTTTGTCTATGACACACTTCTTACTTATCTTAAATTGTGATTATTTGGACCTGATTTTAAATTCACCACCGTGAAATTGTAGTACTCAAATCATACAAAGGATTACCCAACAGTCTCCCGTTCTCCCTGTGTAATATTAAGATGCAAGTGTTAGCCTATCGGTAGCTCAAAAGAATTAGTCTAAAATGATTTCTGTACGAGAGTAAATGCTTCATGTACATTAATTAAAATTTGATAAATTCTCCGCGTTCTCCCATCCCGTGAACATCCCTGATAATGTTGTTGGGATGCCAGACGTGACTTCCACCATAATGATCTATTCGCTAAAACTTGGTCAGAGGAATATATAAGTATCGTTTATATCTGATCTAGATTTTGGGTCCTCAGAGCTTTTCTCTCGGATGTGTGTTCGCACATTAAACATTGTTCTGATAGGGTCATGTTCGACGATCCACAAGAAAATCTATGCTTAAGGGCCCAAGTCGATGCTTTCCTAACTAATGTATTTGATCGTTCCATGAGTGTAACCAGATATGCGACCTGCTGTCTGCCACTAATCTTTGGCCCGACTGGCGTGTCTATATTTTCGTGATGAGCGTTGTTTCCCTATCTTATATACTGATTTCTTTTTAATAATCCGATCTGTGAAAGATGGCCGATTTAGTCAGAATAGATGATTAAACATCTTATACAAAATATTATCTTTTCCACCTTATTTCCCGCACTTCGTTTCGCATCTAAGTTCACGTATGAAATTCCTGACCCAATTTCCAGTTAATTTAGGTTTCTCATGCTAGTCTCGCTGCAAAATTTAACCAGAAATGATATCTCGAATATTTTGTGTCCACGTATTGTCAACACCCCTAGTACATGATTTAATCCAAGGTTCCTGTGGTGAATATTTATTTGCCCCGATATTGATCTCAGAATCTCCTGAATCTTATGATAAATATATAAGAGTTCCATTGCTAGTGCTTAAGAATCTTCAATACTAACCGTTTTGGATCTCTGAGTCTCTTTCTATTGGCAGGATTTATCATACGACAGGCTTAGATACTATTTAATAGTTAAGATCGATTTTTAATAGATTCCCTTTTTCGCGTGCCTTAGAATAGAGTGCATAATATAATAATAGACGAATTTCGACTTCAAAGGGAGGAGTAACCTGTGGAATCCCCATTCGTTGTTCGCAAACCGACCTAAAGAGGTGTGTTTTTTTTTCTCTTGAAATGTTTGTATGTCCTCCTTAGTAAACTTATCGTCTGTCCCGGTACGAACGCCAACGTCCAACAGGAGAAATAAACACTTAACCCTCGATACGTGGGTACTATAGTAGAAAGTTTAAGACCATTACAGGCCACAAAGGCAAATGAACGCATACACCTGTCCCACAGATTTTGAACAAATTGAATGCATCCTTTCTATGTTTTAACCAAGAATCAAAATCATTAGCTTTTATAAAATCATAAATAACAATGAAGTCTAGACCCCGATCCTGTTAAGGACCCCTCATTCATTACACAATGGACGTGCCAACCCCGGCACGAGCTAAAAGAGCATGTATAAAGTCTACGAACCGAATTTAAATTTATCTTTTCCCCACTTTTTAAATGTCTATAAAAATGACTTAACCCATATACTTGTAATTCTATTGTGTGAATTAATACCAAATTCTGTAATCAGTCAGGTCAACTTTTGTACCCATGGCAGAACTGACACACCTGTTTTTGAGAGATGTTTACAACTTCCCTCTAGAATTGCCATTGGAACATTAAGATCCTATATACACCCGAACCAAGACCAATACCGCGACCGGAGGTGTGGTCATAAAATTTCCGAATATATAAATCCAAATTAATCACTTCGGTAAAAGAGGCTGTGATGTAGCTATCCAAACATGCATTGTGGAAATTTGACATATATTGGTCGAAACAATTCGACAAGAAAAAGACTCTAAATTTATTTTGTATTCGATAAAGAAACACTCAGTGTCCCTACATAACAGTTGTTGTCAGCGCTCGTTGTTTTCTCATAATTGTATACTTCCATCAAAAAAAGTGTTACAGGTGTCATGAACAACTCCCAAAAGTAATAACATCTACCTTTTTTTTGATACAAATATTGTTTGTAAAGTTGTTGTGAAACCAAGGATATTGTTATGTGAGAATGCTGTTTTTCTCAGATCTTCCTTTTACCTGCACGTGTTTTAAAAACTTATACCAATTTGAGACCGCAAACCACTTGCTAGCACATTTCTGTAGTGAGCGGGTTGTAATATGACGCCCCCCCCCTCCCCCCCCCCAAATATAATAAACAATTATAAGGGGTCAAGGGGACTTAAAACAAATCCTGTGTAGATTTAGATCTTTAATTTTCAAAAAATATGCTACAGAAGTTCCTTGAAAAATATTGGCCTTACTTGCCTGATTCATGACTGGATGACAACACTAGTTTTACGAGAGGAACCGACATTAGCCATATTCATATAGAGCATCTGGTAATGCACATTGAATTGACAATTTCTTCAACGACCCAGACAAAAGTTTGTTTTCATTTTACTGTCCACTCTTCATTAGACACAACTACTAAGGTTGAGATTTATTCAGAAATACTATATTCATGTCACCACATTAGACGTCACGAACCAATGAGAGACTTGTGAAAGGCATTAATGTGTACTCAATATTGGTGTACTATTCCATAAAGGAAGTGAGCCCATTAAGAGATGTAATCATACATAGCCCACCTTAATCGTGTTGTTGGACCCTTACCAAATTATGACTATAGATAATATTCATTCTATTATCTGAAAAATTTACTATAGCACAAATGGTTTCAATACATATAGACTACAATAAGTTTTCCGTTGTACTCAAGAAAAACTTTGAGTGCCGTGACAACTCAACTGATTTAAGATTTTAATTATGAATTAATATAGTGTTAATGGCCTAACCAATAAAAAGAGTATTCTGCAAGTGGGGTGAGAATTACGAGCGGAGGAACCTCTAATCACTTTTTCCCCAAAGTTTGGTGTGGCAAACAATAATAAACCCATGATTATCAATGTTCATTGAGTTTTGTAAAGCATGAAAATATTATGTTCAACTAGAAATATCCTCATCACACCCACATATGATCAACCAACATAAATAGACATGCCAAACGTGTATTTTCATATGACAGATGGTCAGTAACTTGCCGCCCCTCTACTGATACTTTTGCGTATGGACCCTCAGCCATTTGATTAAATGCGTAAAAATAGTTTCGTTATCCACTATATATTGAGACAACTCCATAAAAAGGTGTTTCCGCTAAACTTTGTATGCTGCTCTATTTGACCATACCACTGAAAAAGGCGCTTTTGTGGCGCTCAATAGCTACCACATCATCACCTAGTTTTAATCAGTTCGAGCCGTATGCTAGTGAAATCCGTTAAAGTATAACCATATTATCACTCGAGAGAATGTGGGCTATCCCTGTACAGTTGTTAAATTATAAGCAGCTACCGGGAAATATCTATGCACGCCCATTCCGATTTATGGAATTAGGGGAAATTCGGTGCGAGGCACTATCAATACCATTACAGGTTGGAGATGCATAAATCAGAGAATACTAAAAGCTTGTATTGATGAAATGAGCCCTTTAACTGAAATAGAGTGTCCGGGTGCGTTCAACGATTAACAGCCAATATGCGTGGCACTTGAGACAGCGAATTGATTGTTACAACATTTTCTAATTGAGAAACTTAAACTACGAAAACACTTGCAAAAAGATTCACTGGGCACCATAGTAAACTCACTGAGTTACATTGCGGTTAATACAGTGCTAAAAATGCGGCCCCCTCAAGAGCAAGCACTGGTTAAGTCTTCCCCTGTCAACTTAACCAGGTGGTCCTGCAATAGGCAGCTTGCCTATTTATCCCGCTACTTCATGACGGTTGTCCCCAAGAACGGTTATGTCCCCGATTTATGTGAATCAGATGTCACAAAAGGAAACACCGACAGTCTCTGAGCCCCCTAACTGTGGCAATAAATTCTGGCTTGATCCAGACGGTCCTATATCATAGCGTTTTTCACTTCGTTTGATTTTAAGCCCCGTTTCTTCATGTATTTAACGCCAGATTTAAAGATTTTGTGTTGTATTCCATGAATATTGAGCGCGATCTTATTTGCCTAGCAACGTCTAAGAAATATGTATCATTTCCCACTCTGTAATCAGTACCTGACTGATTCTCTCATATACTATCTTTCCGATGCTCTGCTGTCTCCTCTGAACAGGTACCACTCCTTTGTGCACCCTAACCCCAGTCACCTCTTCGGTGTTGTGCGTGTGTCGACGTGGCTACCGACGTGTTCGACGTGACCCACCTCTTGTTTTTTTGTGTTAAATGTGGTTCAATCATGGTTATATGGCCGACTCTGTAACATCTGGAGTGAATTGAATCATAAGCTGTTTTGCGGTTATACTATCCGTCATTTGTTTACATATACAATGTGTAAAATTGGACAATCAACCGAGGACTCAGATTATAGTGGAGAACCTTATAAACTTAATGGATTATCGTGAGTCTCATCTCATGCATTGTCTCGAATGTTTAAAGGACTCATTGCACTAGTTCTATGTATAATCATGGAACCAACACCGTGTACTGTATAAAAGTTTTCTTGTTCCTATCATAAATTTATATAAAACCCCAAATTCTCTCCGTTAGCATCTCTAAACTTCTCTCCATGCCATCGTTTTTAATTTATGGGTAAAAAATAAAAATAGGTCAACGAAGAAAATAAGACCTATCGAACCGTAAAAATCTGATTTGTATTTTTGTTTAATCCAGAGAGGAAATGCTTTGATCATCGTGAAGTTATAGAAAAGACATATTATTGTTAGACAAATACAATGTTTTTATGAACTATTATGACAAAAGACTAGATTACGATACCGGGCGTTTGCTTAGTAAATACTGGTTAAGTTCTTCTATTTTGTGAGAATTGAACTGAGATCTTATCATGACCTATGAAAAATAAAAGATATTCACCAAACCTTTTTTTTTATTAGTTTAGGGATGCGCATCATATGAAAATTGTATTTGAGGAATGAAAGCTTGTACGGAAAATATTAAAAATAACCCACCCCAGAAAATAAGTAAATCCAGCAATTATACCGTATCCGGAGTATACATGACAGACCCTAGTAAATACAGAACAATTCCCCAGAGATCTATAATGTACAAACATGGTCGATTAACTATTTAAAATAGTATATGAAAATTCTTGTATACAAGTCACTGAGAGAATAAATAAATGCTTGTGAACAACATTATTTCAATGGAGTAGCAAAAGGAAACCGCATAATGAAAAGTGAATAAACGAAACTAGGTCCGTTTTGCAGAAAATCTCCATAGGTATTCCTTCTGGACTAATATGTGGGTACCACGCGCGGCTTATGAGAATTATTAGTTAAAATGTCTGAAGGCTACGATAATTAAATTTCGACTGAAAGTATAATGTGAGAACCTTGCATATATGAAAATGATTTCACCCGACCCACCTCCCGCCTATCATAAATACTTCCCCGCGTTGTAATGTACTTGTGCAACCCTTGAAGGCTCAAAAATATAATATTCACAGAGTGTGAGATAAATTCAGACAAAATATCTGTCAAGACGGCATATACGCAAGTTCAGTTTATCATTATGTAGTATCTCAAAATCATTCCATCGAAAATTTCCATTGTCACAATTAGACCGAGTAAGGACACGACCTACAATTCCTTACCGGTAATTGTTTCCGAGCCCGAGAAATGTGGACCGTTTTTTGCAACGAGAATATTGATATGTCTTGCAAAAAAAATTCAAATAGACAAATGTATTCTGTAATGTTTGTAACTGAAAAAAAATATATGTCCATATGTTTCTTACACCACAAAGACCAATAGCGTTATGCACGTATCAATTGTTAAGAGAGTAAGTAGTTTCGGCGGTGATATGGATACAGGTTTGAACAGTACTAAATATCCTCCTTTATTATGCGCAAAGAGACCCTAATTATGTTTTATGAAATACTGAGCAACTAAGCTGGCTCATTTTTATCAATTTGAACAAACCAAAACAAAATAATAATGTCAGACATGAATTTTATGAACGAATTATCATATTTTGGCTATTATCTCTTTTGACAGTGAACCAGAGAATATACAAAACGCTTACCATGTGCGGTCAAAGGTGCCTGCCATGATACTGATCGTGTTGTCTCTCACTGACAATGTGTTAAAGACCGTTTCCAATCCCCCAATTGCTTACCGATCATCTATGTACACTCAGATTTTTAGACTACGGGTACATGTGTTTGAAGTTATCACGCCTCCTCCTCAACTATAATACAAATGCAATCGCGCTTTCACTCGGTTTGGCTTGACTCGGCGTTCATACATCGATTTACCACTAACCGTCTAGGGAATCAAAATATTCCAGTTGGGTGCTCTAGCCCTGTTTTATCCCCTTCATACCAAATTCTCGTCCATCTTGTTTACCCCCTGATCCAGGGTCTGTGTTCACCCAACCCTCGTTAGCAGGGTATATCCTATATTTAACAGAGTCAAAAATTTTTGGTGTCAACCTATTATATTCATTGTTCATCGGACATTAATGTATTGTCGTCAAGATATAGTTCCAGCCAAAGTTTAACCAAGACAAGAGATAATCATCCGGTCTTTGGGGGATTTTAGGAGAAGATTGCAATACACGAAAGAATAAATTAGAACCAGCGACGGAGACGGCGTTTGTATGATCCTAGATTACGTTCTTATGAGGTGAAGTATTAATAAAATACACAAAAATTTAAGACTTTTTTTTAATTATTGGTTTAAAATTTTTTTGAAATAAAATTAAACTCAGTTTACATGTATTTTCAAAAAGAGTCTTAAAACTAATGATTGAATTTGAGGGGGCACCGGGTGAAAACGCCTACAACGACCACTGCTTTTGATCATTCAAAGTAGTGCGGCCGGATGTTGATGTTTCATTCAGTGATTTACAGGCAATGACCTTTCAAGTGAGACCCTAGAATAAAAATTTCCCATAGGCATATGGACTGTCTTTGAAAGAGAAGCTCCGGGGGGCCCGGCAAAACTGTCTAAATATTGCATTTTCAAGCAAAAAAACAAATAAGATCTAATAGAACACTAAGATTGTGGGAGGGAAGGG
>CAJDSM010156247.1:0-12370 GCA_903981925.1 Ostrea lurida
AGAGAGAGACTAACGAAAAAGGACCCGAATAAGTCAAGGTAACCACATTAGATGTAGAATATCCACTTTAAGAATTAAAGCCTGAATCATAATTATAAAAAATCAACTTCATAGACTTCCTAGAAGTACTAAAAAATACATATAAACAGCTCCGAGCCTAATATCCCCTAGAAATGAGCACAGTGCATCATCAAAATATAATACTGCACATTCAGCACGTTTAACTTACCTATTAAAGAATCACATTTCGCTAAAAAGAAAAACAACCGATATCCCTTATATTATAAATTTTAGAAAGAACACTCTACCCAATACATGGAACAACAAATATATTATTAGAATTAAGATCTAATAATTTTTTCTTACCAAAACCATATCTTCGTCAATCAAACATCAAATGCTCACCAAAGACATCCGAATAAGCATTTTCAAATACCTTACTGCAAGAAAAATACATCCCAAAATCAAGCCCTACCTCTATAGACGCTTTTTTACCAAGATCCAATAAGGCACTACCTAATACATCACTTTCAGTCAATGATATTCATATATACCAGCTTAAAAGCGACCATACTCCAACACGGGAGGACTTACAGAGATATGTAAATTTGCTTTAAAAAATATATAACCCAATTTGTCCAGCATACACAGATCGGCCAAAATCCGAGCACTGCGGATACTGAAACTGCTAACTTCTAATTTTGATCTCAACGTAGTCAACCATAACGAATTACCAATTCATCTAAACAGTTAAAACAACAATATAAGTTGTAAAGATAAAGTTCATGTTTAAATAAGAACTATCATCCAATGGATGGAGTTCGACCGTACCGATCCATCTTACCACTCTCATAAAACCAGGAATATGTGGGCGGCCCACTAAAACCCTCATTCTCTCCAACAGACGCAGAGATTCTACACAAACAGGTACAACAGGTAAAGTGAACAGTGATGATACAGGAATGCTAGTAAGAGCAAGTTATCATAACAGTATATCTTAGCACAGGTAATACAGTAGTACACATATAACAGTCAACTGCCCAGGAGAGAGAGGCAGGAGGTCCAGTAAAACACTGGTGCTAAATCCCACAGCTATGACAACGGAGTCCGGTATAAGTTAACTACGATATAACCTTTCTACCTTCATTCATACATGAACACGGATACTCGAGACGCAATCCTCTGTAAGAGATCCGCAACGATTCTTCCCACAAACCTACAAAAACTCTGGATCTGAACGTCCGGTCTCTCGAACCGTCTACGAACTGAAGATGGGTTCCCAGCACCCACATATTTTTCCAGTTGTCTTCAATCTCGGATCTCTAATGGTTAGTATGACAAAACACAACAAATCTGTAATTAATCCAGACGGACTTACCAGTGACGCCCGAGCACGAGATGCGGAGATGGCAAATATAGGCCGCGGGAATCAGGAAAGCGCAGCCCGTCCGCTTTATAAGGTATCCAGTAATGTTTACATAGTTAATGTCATCACCTCTCACCAAGCATGTGTGAAAGGATACCTAGAGGAAAACATAACTGCCGGAACAACACCGTTGTGTTGGCAACCACGGCGAAGATGAAGACGTATTGTGACATCACGATGACAGCACTTCCTTTACCTTACACAAACAGAGAACTAGATTGAACATGCTGCTCCCGAGTCTCAGAACACTGGTTAAATTTGAAACTTATTCTTGTTTAAGTGAGGCGAGAGTGCTAGTTGGGTTTATTGATGTGCACGTGAAAACCGGAACATTTATAAAGACACACGTTCCCTCCACCACTGGAAGAGAACAAATCAATACATAAACATGAAAAATTCTATATTTTTCAATCATACAGACGATAAACGTCCGGTCAACCATCTACAAATTACAGAAAACAAAACATGTGATTGTCGGTAAACCTCATTCCGGACGTAATCGAACCATAAGATGTCCGCCGGCATAGCATTTATTCCGTATTAAAGTCGACTCTTCACTACTCTCGAACCATCGAATTTTGTCTTGTCCTGAACTTCGAGTTGTCTGAAAGAGTCACCTGTGTAGATATACAGTGAAACAGCAATAACCCAAGTCATAGGCCCTATAGCTGTAAGGTGTACTTACCTAAGATTTGATCAAAAGTTCTGTTGGTAACTGATACCTTCGTAAGATTAAGATGGCACCAGCCAGGAGAACCTGCAAAGAAACTAAACTCCTGAGGTTATTCCTGAGCTGTGTATTCATTAATCGACTAAAAACACTACACTCCCCAAACCACATGGAAATATTAACAAATTATGTAATTAATCAAGAACCGTGGTTTTTAAGAAAGTCATCACCAGCATAACTTAACCGAACAATTATATCATGTATTCAGTAATACAATATCATTAAAATATGATAAAAGAGTTACAGAATTTGAAGAAACATATTGATGTAGATCAGATGGACATAATAAGTGCTATCAGATGAGAAGCTCCAGAGCTTTCCAAGCTCGAGTACGGATATCGAGCCAAAATGTGAAAAGACTCGGTCAATGTATCAGGAACAGATCACTACTCCTGGGATAGCACCCGACTAACAAACTTCCAGCGTGGGTGTCGAGCTATCAGCATATGAGGCGTGGCAAACATTGGACACAGCAACAACTCTCTAAATTCAAACAAATTCCTTAAACATTGTACATTAGTTCTGACATGGTTTCTTTGAAATACTAATACAACATAATATCCATTAAAGAATGCAAACTCACGCATATCGCACTTGTGTGAAAATACGTGATTAATGTGTAGCATAATTGAATCGTTGTCTCTAGACGTTGCAAGGGGTGGGATAATTCCTTATGCGTTATATGCATGGGTCACTAAGGTACAAGACACTACCCTCATCGATTTTTGCCAGGTTCAGCAAGCCCTGCAGTCTATGTAACCCGGCATACCTCATCGATTTGCAGCACACACATTATCACACCAATACTATCACTTTGGCATGATAGACATTAACAACTTAAAATATATCAGTAATAAAAGAATATGCCTTTTAATTCAACCACCACTCATTTTCGATGTTCACTTATATCTGTTACATCATAATCAAAAGATCTCTCCCGATGGGGCTTGATCTGGATTTCACCATATTAAAACTTAACGCCTGCTCATGAAACGATGATAGGCCTGACTAATATATGATCCGCCTGTGTTTAGGCAATGAATTAGTGCAAGCCACAGAACTGTACACTGTACTTCAAAATGCGAGCAGCCCTTTCGGTCTTCATTCTGGTTCACTATTAAACAACACCCAATGTTGCGCATTAACCCGTATGCTGAGCCTGTAACTCGAGCCCCCAGACAGGTTACGGTAAGTTGATTTATCTCAGTCATTGCCTTGAACCCAGAAAGGAATGTAATTAACACACATTCAAAAAACATTTCAAATAAAAAAACCACTATGATCTCGAATGTTCACATGTATTCAGCCTTCATTTACCTGAATAGTCAAGTAAAACACTGACAACGAACAGTACGGACATGACAGCGTCTCGTATTGGACATCGAACAGTCTGCGTATTGGAACATACAGCCCGTGCTCCTATTGAAGAACAGTACTTATGCTGGTAATGTGGAATGACAGTCGCTGAGTGACACAGTCGTGCTGTCGTACATGACAGCGCGTATGTGACAGCCAGTCGCTCCGTTGTGGACATGACAGTCCCTGCTCTATTGACCATGAACACTTGCCTCTAAGTGCCTGGACTGGACAGTCTCGTATAATGTGAGCACTATGACAGCGTACGCCTTCCTAAATTATTGCCAAGGTCCTTCCACCGGCAAAGATGCGTGTATTCTCATGAGGGTGAAATATTCTCGAGTGGGACGGTATATTCAGTAAAGTAATCAATCAATCAAACAAAGGTAAAGTAGTGTTGTGTTGTCTTCTCTCCACGATCTATTTCAAAGTTTTTTTACAAGAATCGTTGAAAACGGAGTGTGACACGAGATGTAAGGCGAATATTGACGTTGATTGATTATTTATTGTTGTGGTTAACCCTCTAGTCAGCTCAAGCACGGCTGCGGAAAGAAAAGGCAAATAACTAAATCACTCAATAAACTAGTACCGGTTTGTTATAGGCTTTAAATTTAGGACCTTGCACGACATCTTGATAAGTTCTATTGCCCAATATAGGACTCCGCAACTACAGTGGCCGTTGGAGCAAGTGGAGGATCTTTATTCGTTGGTCCACTATCCTGCTGTGACACGAGGACCTCGGTTTTTTTTCCGGTTCATTCCCGAATGAATACTGCCCATTCGCCAAATCGCCTCTTACGACACGCAAGGGAACTGACTGGGGTACCTATTCTAACCCACTCTGTGCAATTTATTCAATGATACACACACATCAATCAGAAGAAACCTAGTTGTTATATTCATTTTTCCGGCGTCAGCCTGTGGGCGATTGACGTCACCGCATTGCCGGGTTGAAAGGGCATGTGCTCGGCGACTGTCCAAGTTACTTTGTATACCAGCTTGATGCGTAGTAGAACATGAACTTATCAATGATAAATAATCTGACACAAACATCTAACCCCCACCAGAATTAGAAATGACGTCGTTTGAAGAAATCCCTAGAGTTTATACGAGTTCTACAAGCCATGAGCTGACAATAAATCCCTGAAACATGTAGCCAAATGGAGACGAATAGTCCCGGAAACGTGGCACGCCGTAAGATATGATGAAACAGTCGATACCAATCCTGACTACGATGGCCAATTGCGAAGTTTGGATGGAGTAAAGGGGAACTTTGGAGTTTGGTTCTCATCTTTGCTAGAACACGTCGAGTCTAGCTTATAATTAGGCGTATTTTCATTCCAATCCATTTGCATTTAAAAGATTTGAAAAGTGCTACACTCAGGTTAAAATGGCATTGGCCCGCTCCTTGTCATTCCCACTTCTCGTCTTCAAAATGCTTTTCTGTTTCTCTTATTGGCTCTAACATATTGTCTCCCAAAACGTTTTGTTGGCCCAATTTCTTTCGCAACTAATTCCTAAGAATGATCATTTTTTCCTGTGCTTGTCTTTTCTTACTTTCATCCACACACTAGGTCAACCACTTGGCCTCTGGGCTTGTGTTGTCTCTTCTCATGTCGTCGAGTTTATTTTAATACTTCCGTAGAGGAATAACGGACCTAATGAACAAAAGGCGAGAAGAGTTATCGGAACACTTGGTATAAACTAAACGCAATAACATGATCATCAAACTTTTCAAATATAATAAAGACCAATACAACGATATCGGAGAGTGTAGCGGTCGAACACGGGACCGATCCGCGCAAAATCGTTCAGCGCGAAGGTAAGGATAACAGCCAGTGGCTCCACTATGGTGTGAAGATAAGCATTCCTGCTGAACCAGTTCACTAAGCCCAGCCGTGAGCTCCCTTAGAGTCGTATCAAGTAAGACAGGATCACACCGCCGTATGCACCAAATCAGTAAGGGAGAAGTGAGTCTTGAACATTGAAAGGGATAATGAACATAATTCATCAACATATGACTTGTGATAATTTGTAAGTTCCCGCAAACAAAAGGTAGTTATAGCACGACCGTAGAATTTTGCGAGATGAACTTTAACGCGATTCGTTATACCCCCTACACATCAAACATCATATTTGTTAGTAGTTTGCCTCAAAATCCGGCTTAAAAAGTCCCACAATACGCATTCTAACAAACCTCTGCGTATTGATCAACTGGAGATATTAACACACCGAGTGACGCAGGTGATAGTGGTATATTATCTCACATGTACATAAAATCAAGGAATGTATAGTGTAGAAGAATTTAGGTTACACGGGCTCCATTTAAAATAAGTTTTACATATATTTTGTTCGGGTTTTTTATGTATAGATTCTTTGGAACAGTAAAACATTGAACACCATCCCCTACAAATTATGACCAAATTTCAAACGTATTTTAGTGTTCATTATAGCTTACCTATAAGTATCTGATTTACCATTATATAATGACTGTACCACATTACACTCAACAACTCATGACCACAACGGATAACGTGAATACATTTTAATAGTACTTTTGTTGGTAATCTTTTCCATTTATAGTTTGTTGAATTTTTCTTGTTTAATTGTTTTTTTTTTATATTTTGCTATAATGTATCAATCCATAAAAAAAAATAATCCTATGTTTTAAAGATCATTCGAAACATTCCAGAAATTATATTGTAAAATGAGTTTATAGGTAATAACCATGAGGACTACCTATATACACGAGTAGACTAGGTAATAGAGCAGGGACCCCCACTGGGGATTTTTGAACAAAATCATATTTTTTGAAAGTTAATAGTCCCCTGAATTATAAAACTATCGAAAATGCAACGGTGGTTGTTTGACCATTCACTACGTGGGAGGAGTGAGGCATGGAGTATGATATTTTAGAGTTTTGGTGGCAAATATAAAACATGAAAGTTGGTGAAAATTCAACACCTAAAATTAGGAAAAAATCTTTCCAAGTATCCGTGAAATATGAAAATTGTAATCCACTACTGAATACATATTTTGCAAACAGTATATGAATACACTTATTGAACAATATCAAATAGCACTGCATGATCTGGGGTAGATTTATTTATAATTACTAGAAGGTATGATCTATTTGCCTATTGCCGCATCTATGTAACACTGTTGGGGGTTACAGAATGGTGAAAGTTTATTATCGGGAGTTTTGAGACTGAGGCAATCCAAAAAACCATATGAAATATGGTGAAATAATTCACCGAATATTTGTGAAATAACCCATACAGGTTCCATTCAGAAGGGTACAATATCTACACGATTATAGCACTAATCGATTAATTTTGTTATTCATTTTTGAGACTTGATAATTGCATAAACAAAGAATAATTATTTATTAAATTAGATAGAATAAGGTAAACTTAGATCCCAAAGTGTCGCTATTGTTATTTACATCAATTCAGTGTGTTTGAACAAGATTGATTACCAGTGATTATACATGTTTGGTGTGGGCGTAAATTTCTATTAAGAAAAGTTGGAGATTTCTCGTGGCGCAAATTATACGAATTTGGATCGAAAATGCAGTGCTAGGTCTGACAAACTTAATACACTTCCATATGAAAATTGGATCAAAACTCCCAAATCCCATTTTCCGGAGCTAGGCCAAGTAAGGGGATTTTGGTCCTATTCCATCTCTTATACACAATAATACACGCCCTTCATGACCTGATCGCTTTTTTCATTGTAACTTTGACTAGTGACAAAACAAAGTACTTAAAAAACCCGTTGAGTTCCTGGTGTAACTTAATTCTTCTAATTATTGTGAAGGAGCTATAAAATTAATCACTACGCTGAATTGGACTAACTAGTATGACCTTTATAATTTGTATTGATTGACCATATCGAATAAGCGATTAATTTGTATTCTGAAAACTCACCATAGAGTTGTTTTGTCTCGTGGGGTCAATTAGACGAGTAGTGTGGAGGCTAAAAACACTGATTCTGTCTTTCCTTTATACATGAGGGCATTAATGTCCTACTGATTCAAAAGTGAAGAAACGAATTCTTCAGCTGGCTCACATAGATACAATCGTAGCGAAGGCGTGAAAAAAGAAATAGTTTTTCGTTGGAATTATGTGAGAAATATGGTAGAACCTTACCGTAGAGATCATGACCGTATTCCTTGTTGTAAAAATTAAATTTAGATAAGATTAAATACTGGGATATTTGTTGTTTGACGAACTCCAATTACGGGTGTGACACTGCGAGTACTACATTTGCTGTTGTGTTGTACTCTTGCTACGGGGCAAAGTAACAACTTTGCAATTTCGGCTGGAAAAATAATGATAATTCGTCCTGGTTAAAAATTGGGTGAAGAAAGTAGAAAAACTTACAGATGTTGTCCGATTAATTATGTTAATTGCTTATCTATTTAAGTCCAAACAATAGTCTTAATATGTAAAATATTATAGATAAAGCAAAAATTATCCCTTGTAATTATAAAATTTATTATAGTGTTTGACATAAATATGTTATGAATGTATTATTCGTGTAGTTGAGGCTAACAATACACGATTTTTGCTTTTAAAAATTTTCTGTTTAGGAGCTAAAATGGAGAACTCTCATATCACTATAAATTAACATATAAACTTCTTAAATCGAGATCGATACCCGTGAAACTCTTTGCAAACATTAATATTAAAATTTTTCTTTTAAAGTATCTATGCTTGATAACGTGTAACTAACCTTTAATTGCTTAGAAGGACGATGTAGTACTGGTACTGACATATGATATTTGCATTCAGAAGTAAACAACAATTGTGCGTGAGAGGTCTATGTAAACGATGGTGCACATAGATAACTACATGTCATATACGATGCTATTAAGTAAGACTATAGATAGAGAAACATAATTAAGATTATAAATGTCACTACTAGTTACCCATATGGGGCATTATATAGATTAGAAGACATGGGGAGGATTGCACATGCATTTTGTAAATTGCTTTTTTGAAAAAACCGAAAAACTTACTAATCTGTCATTGTTTCATCCGGGATAAGATCAACGTAGAGATTACAATGCAAAGGTTCAGGTTTTGATATATCAGGATGGTAATCATATATGAAGTTGGAGTTTATAACATTTCTGAATAAGGAAGTTTACAAATATATTCGGACTCGAATAATCACATGTGAATAGTGCTATCTTCGCGTCTCATTATTTTGCCAGTGGTTAACAGTGCATATGGATAGCACCACCAACTTAGGAACACAAATTAATAAATCGCTGTGCTTTCTGGATTGGTATGTTCTAAATTCATCACTCTCTTGAGGCACCTGACCCACCTATGGTTCGTCTATCCTGCGTTGGTTTCGCCGTGCTAGGCCCAACCTTGTTTGTGTTTCTATTTAAGACTTACGAGATTGGATGTACGTTCGTTAATTTTGCCTATCATCATTTTAAAGCAGACTGCAAATCAGCATGGTCGTCAAAACTCGCGTGGCCTAATGGTTAGGCCATCCGGTCGGACTCTCTGCACCGAGAGGTGTGAGTTGAATCCCTGGCCGTGGCAGGGCCGACGTTGTGTCCTGGGGAAATGGCACTTTAACATGGAATTCCCTCACTCACCAAGTGTTAAAGGTAACTGGCTAAGACAGTGAAAATCTTGTCGAATGGTGTAGTGTTCTAGCGCTGTAAAGGGTCGCTTGCCCTTGAGCAGGTTCTGGATGTGTTAAGGCCGTGGTCGGGGTAATAATCGCATTGTAAAGCGCTTTGAGTATTACGGTAGCTAAGGCGCTATATAAACCAATCATTATTAACTTATTTTACTTACTGCAGAGTAGTTCATTTTGCCTAATTTCCATGAGTATCTTCTGAACTCACTTGTATTTTCAGTTTCTGAAATTTTGAGTCTTCAGTTTCCGATTTGGTGTCGGTCATTCAAACAAGAGAAGTTTTTGTTCAGGGATCATCTCTTTGGCAATCAATATGATCGTCGATACTTGACTTAGCATGTCATAAGTCAATTTTCATCTCGTGCAGATTTGTTATTGCGTATATTCGCTGTGTGTGTTTTAAATGGACGTTTTGTTTGTTTTTTTTTTAACGTTATAGTTTCTGTTACCATTGTCCTTTAGCGTTTAATATAATGCGAACAGACAACTTGTCGGAGGATAGTGAACACTGGTTGAACGTTCTTTTACATTTTAGAAATTGGTTGTACATGTTTACTGTCGACGAGGCTCTATACTCTTTCCTCAATCTCTAATTTTGGTTTCAATCAATCTATAGTATGTAATATTGACAAAACACCAGCACCATGGAAAGTGTGCGTTCGAATAACAATACATCCTTTACTACCTCCTGGGACCTACCTTCTAATCTCGACGCCTCATACTTTTTGACCACTGAAGGCTTGAAAAGCTTTTATGTCACCATCCTTACAATCTGTTCTAATTGTACGATCAAATCTTTTTTATGCTGATTTAATTTGATGGGAGCTTGAATACAGATTCTTTACGGACCTAAAGATTGCATGGACTTTTTCATCGTATATAAAGTCAATCCAGAAGTATAAATATATTGTATACACAATTTTTCGTATTGGGCAGTGTATTTATTAATTTTATATAAATATAGAATATATTTGCATCAGCATTTACATTATAGATTAATTATTTCATTAGTTTTTCTGTTAATGTCCCCATTCCTACATAAATATATTCATGTATTTATATTTCCCCTAATTTTAGCCACTTATATGCTCTCAGAGTCCAACAAAACGTTCTTTTGCTGATTGAATACATTAATGGCCTCCCATTAATCAAAGAAATGGAAACGAGCCAGTAGTGATATTTTACATGGAAGTTATATTTACTAAAGTGCTAATTCAAAAGATTTTGGGGGTATTATACAGTCATACGTTTGTATAAATATACCATCATTCGTACACTTTATTAAATACTAGCATTAGCACCTGCCATAATTACATGGCTATATAGGTAGATAAAGTTTGTGGATGTAAGGTCAATGGCAAGGCAAACATGAATAAAAATGTGATCTCGCAGCCAATGTATTGTGCCTCTTCCCATATGATCATGTCCCGTATAATTCTCAATGCTTCATTCGTATGCCGATGTCCTTTCTGCAAACTCTTAAAAGCTACTGTGTTCCGTCTGCATTAATAAGTAATGCGGTATGGAACACAGTAAGGGTTATATTGAATTTGCCAAAAATTGATAAATTCAAATGATCATATCTTGAAAACGCCTCAACATAAAAATGTCAAACAACCGTCGATTACCTTTATTTTTACACACTTTCAAAAAATCATAGTGTTGAAAAATCCCCAGAGGGGGGGAGGTAATGTGTTACTGGCCCACGGTCTATATGCTCTTGTTTTCATAGTACATGTATGTTATATTCCATTAAATGAAATCGACATATTCTGTCATTTGAAAGTCTGCCGGTAATTCTAATAATAATTCAAAGTCAGGACCGACCCTTGGGGGTCCGGGTTAGAATAGGTCCCCAGCATCCCCTTGCGTGTCGTAAGAGGCGACTGAATGGGGCGGTCATTCGGATGAGACCGCAAAAACCGAGGTCCCGTGTCACAGCAGGTGTGGCACGAAAAAGATCCCTCCCTGCTCAAAGGCCCTGAGTGTCGAGCATAGGCCTAAATTTTGCAGCCCTTCACCGGCAATGGTGACGTCTCCATATGAGTGAAATATTCTCGAGTGGGACGTAAAGTAAAATCTCGTAAGTCCCAGTCAGGACCAAGGAAAATCTCGTACTCCGTTCACAAATCGCACAAAAAGTCGGCAGTACTATACAATATTTGCAACAACTGTGACTCTGTTGTAGACATGTAGAAATCAATCAGCCTTTCAGTGAGCCTTTTCAACAGATTATTAGTAACTTGTAAATCCTTTCTATTGGTACCGTATATGATTTATATTCTAAATGTTGCCTGACTAATTGCTTCATAGAATTGTCCATTCTGATTCTTTGACTTGCAGTCTGCAGACAGGCGATCTAAACTTAAGCCTTGTATGCAGTTAAAGCAAACTACAATCTAAGTGGAATGTGTCATCTGCATACAATGTCAATCTGTTTTTCTTTATCAGATACAGCAAAAAGGAAGCGCTAAAAATGTGTATTTTTTCTTGATCATGGGAAGATAAACCTCAACTGTGTTTGTACCTGCTAAGCCGTTGACCAATGGTCATCTTACATATTCATAACTGGACAATTCTTCTTTGACGCTGGGCGTTTTTTAGCTTGCAGGAGCGACAACTACTTCTTGTTGCCACTGTTGTCTACATTATAAATCTTAGCATCGCCTGTAAAGTAAGAAAGTGACAGTCTTCATAAATTCCTATCAAACAGACATAATACAATATGTAAAAGCAAAGATAACGAATAGTGATCAATCTCGTAAGTCCCAAATAGAATAAAAAACAAGAGTTGGGCAAACACGGACCCCTGGACACACCAGAAGTGGGATCAGGTGTCTAGGAGGAGTAAGCATCCCCTGTTGACCGATCACACCCGCCGTGAGCCAATAGTCTTGATCAGGTAAACAAAACAATCCGTAGTCAAATCAGTATGTGGAAAACATCTTAACAAAGGTTATGAAACACATCAGACAGCATTTAACTCAATGGTAGGTCATACTGTTGAGCGGTCACACCCGTCGTGAGCCCATTGTCTTGATCAGGTAAACAGAGCAATCAGTGTATATAGAAAACGGCTTAACATTTTGCTATGAAACAAATCAGAGATCATTTGACCTAACGGCAGATCATACTGGCGAACTAAATCGTTACAACGACAATAGAATTTGTGAAATACTGCCTTTAAACGT
>CAJDSM010156248.1:0-12726 GCA_903981925.1 Ostrea lurida
GTGAAACTAAACGAGACTTATAGACCCTATAATCCATTGCTTTTACAATGCTTCATATTTTGGAAAAGCTTACCCCCCCCCCCTCCCCACGGGTTGAGCACTCCGGCACACAACAAGACGGCATTCGCGATGAAATTATCACTCCCACAATATAAAGCGCTTTATCTTGCATACATCGGAAGTCAAGAAGGACGTAATTGAGTCGGGCGCCACCTATGTTTGAATTAGGGGAGATAACTGATCGGTAATTGTTAAGCCGTTTTTCATACACTGATTTGACTACATCTCACTTCTTTAATAGGAGCTAATTTATTAGTTACATTCAGAAAAATATCTTTAAAATTATTCCAATTACTTTCTACACAATCAGACATTGTACAAGATGACCAGTCAACACTTTCCAGTTCTTCAATAAATAGGTCAGAATTTAAGATTTTTCATTGATCTAATTTTCACAATATGATGTTTATGAATTTGATCTTTCGAATTTTTTCTTGTGCAATAAATAAGATAATGATCATTCAAACTCATTTTGATGGTTCGTGATTGAACAAATTTGTCATCATTGTTTGTGAGTATATGATCAATAAGTGTTGAACTAGTCTTTGTGATTCTGGTTGACACTGAAATTAACTGCTTAAAACCGAATAACTTCAAAATGTCCTTCATATTATACGTCTTTCTTAAATTGTTATGCATATCAATGTTAAAATCACCAAGGATAACACTATCTCAATCAGATCTCAAATCACTTAAACACTCTTCGAAACTGTCCAGAAATGTTTTATCATGTGGTGATCTATGTACCACGCCCACTACAAATGGCTTTGTCTTTGGAAGATGGATTTCCGCCCAAATTGATTCGATGTTATTTGGGTCGATATCTCTTTTTCAGAATTTGTTGTTCATATATAGACATATACCTCCGTCGTTCCTATTTCTATCTTTCCGGATCACAAAATAACCGTCTATGTCTAGTTCGAAGAATCTAGCCATGTTTCCCAGATTCCGATGACCGCTGCCTTTGACATTTTCGCTATGTTCTAATTTCTGACATTTTTGGCATCAATGTGTATGAAGTGCATACTTTTCTGGTTAAAACACTGAAAACTGTCAGTATTGAATTGTTTTTTGGACTCATTATTAGTCGTGTTACATGCGGAAGGTTGCTCTCCTGAAGATGGTACCTATTGAAATGATATTGGGGGAGGGGGTCAATATTGACATAACAGATAAAAGAAAAATGAAAATAATCGATTAAATACAAAGATCCAATGATTTCAGTTATAATTCATTCATGCAAGCTTGCATTTTTTCGGGGATTTTTTTGGGTGTGTGTGTATGAGTGTGTGTGATTTGTTGGTTTTTTGGTGGGAGGGGGTGTTTTTCCCCTTATATTTTTAAATTTTTTTTTAATTTGATTTTTATGTGTAGTGTCATACCTTTTATCGTCATGCCTTGTACTGTTTCTATGTCTGTTTGTCTTTGTATACAATCTCACCTTTGTTTTGTCGAAATACAAGCTCTTGTCCTGAGGCAAGGGTTCCATATGATTTGTTAACCTTCATCCATAGGCATTCTTTACGTAGAGTAGCGAGATCCCTGACTGCATGTCCAATAATTTATATTCAAATTGTATTAGGCTTTTGTAGTTAATAACGATTACTCCTGTATGGGTTTAGGGAATTCAATAATCAATAACTTCTAGATGAATTGGCAAAATTTTAACATCTATATTGTACAGTCCTGAAATACAGGTACAGTTAAGTGTTTTTGTTAATTATGTACATTAATGGTCCTCCATACAGTAAAGACGTAAAAACATGCGGCTGCCGGTAATTATTAATATACATTGAAAGTTATATTTACTAACCTGCTAACTCGATCAAGATTGTGTATTATACAAAGAAATGAACTGTACATCATATGCTTAATTCAATACTAGTAGCACTACATGTATATAATGCAGATATTTTTAAAAGTTTTGGAAATGAATTTGGTAAGGCACATCTTGTAGTCATGTAATGGGTCACATTCCATATATTACCTGACTACTATATTCTAAATGTATTGTTCATCGATGTACTTTCTGCAAACTTTGTGTGCCGTCTGCATTACTAAGTGATACAGTATGGAAAGGCAAAGATAACGAACAGTTGAGTATGATGTGAGAGATAAGGATATTATGTTGTCTTATTAAAAACTCACGTTTGTACCATGTTCCATTCTAATTTCTTTCCTGTGGTAGTTTTTTTCTATATCTTCATTTTTTTATCGCATTGTCTATATCATCTCATTGTTTAAGTTGTGTTTTCTGATAACTATTTCTACGCAAAATGAAATTTTTTGCTGGAGGAAAGCAAGTCTGTTAGCAAGGGATGACAAGATGTCACGGTTGGCTTTGCATTCTACCTTAATTTTATAGAGACTCGGTCTCCACTCTTTTAATTTCTAGATGAGCACAGTGTACCATGAAATGTTGATGCTGATACGTTAACTAGGTTTTGAATGCAAATACTTATATGTTGATACGTGAATTCAGTGGGTCCATTGACTCCTTGTCTGTGACTGTGATGAAATATTACAATTATTGCTGATTAATAAGTTCACATTTGAGCAATTTTTGCTCAGTGAAAAATTGACACACTCATAGGTGGCGCTTGCGAGTAAAGTAATCTCGTACGAATAACGACGAATTTTGGGATATATTCATTTCTCCCTCTATTTGTTAATACAACCTTTTTAGGATACAGATTATATATCATATTGTATGGATAGAATACATCATATTTTTGTTTAATTTTTATAGTGCCATCCTTGGCAACATTTGATTAATGTATTTATAACTTAACGCAATGTAATATGGACGAATATTTTTAAGATATAAGGGAATAGCATCAGAGATTTACTGGTCCTTAGCTGTGGAGGACGGCACATCTCGAGGTACGGTTCAAGTACAGGCTACACTCTGGGTGTCCTGTTTTTTATTTCATGTACCTGAAGCCGGGCAAATTAGTCCATCAAGTGTGTACAATACACATCTGGAATATATTATGGTCAGCTAATATTCATTTGCTTTTCCCATTACGTGCTTGAGCTCGATACAACGCTCGGACATACGACGTTAATCCATTGCGAGTAATATTTGGTTTCTCCACTGTGGTAAGTGCTACGAATAATTAATAGTTATTGCATTGAAACTAAAAAGTTTTAAGGGGAATAATCGTGCTAGTATTAGAGTGTGGAATGTAGTCATTTTTGTATATTAAAGACTACAGTAATAGTTTAATACCTTTGGTGGTATTTTTATTTAGAATCGACAGAGTTTTATATAGAATATTATGGGTTGTTTACTAAAGATGATTTAATTTGATATCGTTGATTAAATATATCTATTGGGGGCTGAATATGTAATAAAAAGTTCACTGTATGCTTATGAAAGACTATTAATATATGCGCATTAGCTATATATCTTTATCTTTTGCATCGAAATGTGCTGAGTAAATGAAAAGTTGTATGTAAACCAGATGTCAGGGTAAATTTGTCATTTCGTGAACCCAGTAAATGACTTGGGACTCCACTAGTCGGAGGTGCTGCATTTTGGCCGCACGCACTCAGTGACGGGGCGGGGCCATCATAAACCGGTTAAACCGGGGGGGGTTTAACCGCCCAACCTGCTCCAATGAGCAGATGGAATCGATAAGTACGAAGTTTTGTCCAATTTTAAAACGGACAATAAAATTCTAGGTATATGGTGTTTTTATAAGCAGTTTGGTATTATGTGGAGTGGGGTCAATTAAATCACAATATTATTGGTGTACATCTTTTTATCGGACACTATACAATTACTGTACTTGTCGGCTATGTAACTTTTTTATCGACAAATTTATCGACTGTTTACTGGCAGAGTGTAGGTTACTGAGTATGGCTTTGATTATGTTATAATTTTAAATATTTACTTATATTATTTAGGAGTGAACTAAAAGTGTTATATGAGAAATATATTTTACTCGCCCCTTCCGCTGCTGTCTGGCCGCCCCTCACTATTTAAAAGTTTTTATTAACAAACAGGAATTTATACAAGATAGTACACCCGTCCCGTGGAGCGAGTCACAGTGGGGTTCTAGAATAGGTCCTTCTCAGGCTCTCTTGCGATGGGGTTCGTAAGAGGCGATCTGGAGAATGGGTCGGCTCATGTTGTTTTCGGGGCTGAGTGGCATAGCGGCCGAGTAAACAGAGAAGACGGGGGGGCCGCAGGCCTGGGGTAGGGTGTGAGTAGGCCATGAAAAAGATTCTCACGTGGTGGCCCTTGCTCGACGGGACGACGCCATGCTGGAAGGCACCCGAGGAGTTGGGCCTCCTCGCTGAACGGGTGCCGGACCTATAATCTTTGCTGTCTCGATTGTCTTGTTCACTAGGACATCTAGGTGATTCGTCTCCATATGAGTGAAATATTCTCGGAGGGACGTACAAGAATTAAATACGTTGTAATAGTACTCAACTCAATCAATTAACAGATATAGTTATTGACATATGTATTATATATCACAGGTGAGATAGCGTTGGGAACGTCTGATACGGAGTGCTTGTTCAAATCCGAATAACCTATCACGACTTTTGTTCATGTGGTGAGGAGTATGCCTCATACAAGATTATATTCTTAAAGAATTCGAGTATGCAGGGGCAGGGCCACATGGAGTGAGAGTCACGCTCGAGATTGTGACACTATATATTGACAAAGTCTGTTGAGAAAGGTGTGCTCTTGATTGATCATGAGAGGGGGGGGAACGAACTGTGCTAATGAAACTTGTCTGCTTTCCTGATGTGTAAGAACATACATCGAAGTGGAGCCTTTTCATTTCAAAATGTCTATATGTAATTTAATTAGGAAGATTGATAAGGGTGATATTGTCCCATTTCATGGAAAGGCGAAGTGTATTTGAAATATATAGTAATCCAGACAACAATTGCAAGAACTATTAATTCATCGCTATGCCTTAAACAATAATTGTGGCGAGTCAGTCCAAAGATACACTGTACTAAGCGTAATACAGTTAGAATGGAGAGCGGAGAGCGATACTGATACCCTGATCAGGACTCTCCTCGTCGCGGTGAAAAGTTACGTCATTGAAGTATGTGCAATTTCACACTCTCTGCAGTATGATTTGTGCCTAGTAACGAACTGTAATGGAAAGTAATCTAAAAAGTTAATTGGAAAGTCACCGTATCTATTGGTGGCGGGAATGATAATTAATTTGAAGATAGCTTACCAGAACCTTCCAGCTTGTAGGGAATTTGATAAAAATGTAGACAATGTAAAAAAATTCAAGAGATTACTCATGGAATATTAGAGGTTAATTAGAATTTACACTCTTAATATTAGCAGATGACTTATTTTCAATATTACCCCATCCCTAGTGAGGGATAATGGTAACGTCGCCAGACGGTTTTTGGACCACGGACACGTTCTAGACTGCCCCAATACAGTTGGACACTTCGGCCCAACACTTCCAGCACACATTAATTGAAGTGCCTTAAAAAGTAAAGTACCGCTGAGCTGTTCACTTACTAAAGCGCTGTTGCGCACGGAGTAAACCCGTAACGATGTGGGAGGGAAACCGAGTCAGCGCGGCTGTCTTGTCTTACACATTCGTAAAGTGGTTTATTGGATACTTGACGAACTGTTGCACATTTATTTGACTCTACCTAAGGAATGCCGGAAACAAAAGAGAATTTTTATACAACTTTCGACAAAAATTTTGAAGTGGGTATTCCAACTATTAAATAAAGCAGTTGTGTGTCTGTATTTTTGTGTCATTATTGCATTCTCGATTAATGCCTAGTAACATTGAATCCGTCACCAATACAGTCATTCATGTATCTAAATCCGGAGTACTTTTGTTAAAAGAGCTGTCTCCCACGAGCTACGAGAGGGGACAGTTGAAAATTCATGACCATGCTCGGACGCCGCACGTGTAAACGTTTTAATCAAGTTGTACCTCGGACTGCCATTGTTCACATAAAAAAGGGGTCCCGTACGCGATGACGCGTTAGCGTATGTGTTTCCTGAAAATAGATTAAACTTCGTTTCCAGAAATGTTAAGAGGATGATCCTTTGGTGCTCTCTTCTCATGAGTGGACTTTGTTCAATTTGCGCCTTTTGGAGAAAATTAACTAATAAATACTTTTTAGACTGCTTAGTTTTTTGAATTGGAAAAACATATCCTTGATAGAATTGAGTCTTAGTCGAAGCTGCACTTGATTGAGAATCATTTAACAGAAAAGGGTCAAGCGTCAGAAATATACTATGGAATCAGAGTTTTCTTCGTCATTGACGTTCATGAGTATCTATAGAGTGCCGAGGCAACAAATGTTCCTCTACTAAGGCGCAGTAAGGCTTACTAGTACCAGTTAATTGCAAGTGCTCCTCAGTGAGGATCGTCTCCTGTCTCTTGACTTATGAGCGATCGGGACGCTCGATAGTGAGCGGAATAGAACGACTCGGAAGTGTCATGTCGCTGTGTTTCCTACTTCAGCTTATTAAATCCGAGCTAAAGAAGTTCTGTTTACTAGGCTCAGTTACGACAAGAAAGTGGTCGGCCTATGAACGCATTGATGAAAGATCCCTAGGTTGCCGAGACAGACACTAGTTGTAATAGGAGGGATACCAGAGCTAAATTTTTAATCTTTCCTTCCCACACACACTCTCTTTATGTAGGGAAGAAAGATTTGCCATCTAATCCACTGAAAGGCCCCGAATAAGTGGGATTCTGAGAACATTTATTGTATGAGAATCCTAGTTTGAGTTTGATCACGAAGTTTACATGGCCTTGGGTAGAATATGGCCTCTAAGAATGCTTATCTCAATATGATTGCGGTGAGGCGACAGGAGATTAGCGAGAGAGAGGATTTTCGGACAGTGGCACTCTGCAAACAACAAGTAAATAATAAAGTTCACAATTCAATATGAAATGCGTCTGTTCTAGGGTCCAAGGATTAGTCAAACGCTTGATGACAGATGTGGGCTATCGAGTTCTTTCCCCGGGTAAACACATGTTAAGGTTTGGAAGTGGGTCTTATATACAGCTATCATGTTAATGGTCAGCTGGTAGTGTTTTCAATTGGCATGGATATTTTCATCGCTGAGAACTTGTCTGGGACTGTGAGATTGCCTATATAATAAGAGTTGACGCGGTTTGAGAGATTTATCAACGAATAGTAAGGGACTAAAAAAGCCCAGGGCTGGTGAGGGCCCTCTGCCGTTTAACTAAAAAAAATTTCAACTCCTGTGTAGTATTAAATTTGCCCTAATACGTAAACTCTCTCTTGGTCCAATATTTCGCCGAGGCCGGGATGGACCATCATTCAAGTCGGTGGTACTCCTAACGAATTCGTACTTTATGCCCCACAGATTCCGTAGCCTGATTTGGAGATTTAGAGTTCGTAAAATTGTGGAGAGAAGCAGGATGGCATTGTTGGTTTTCGTTCTAACTGAATTCCAGTGAAATCTTGTGACGGATTAATTGCTCTGGAATCATGTAATAGCAAATCCTCTAAAAACGTGTCGAGTATTGCCAAGAAACCCGAGACTAGTTGAAGGCGAAGAGAAGTTAACGTCTCTGTTGTCTGTTCCGCGTTTTAGCGAGCAGCCCTCTCACGGAGGCTCTATAAAGCGCCCGCTTTCGGGGCGCTCTTTTCGAGCTCCACTGCAGTAAAACGTGGTTTTCAAGAAGAGAGAAATCAGGTAAGCGGATGCTGTACCCACGTTTCCTTCTTATATCAGTTTTATGCTAAAGTAGGGGAAATGTAATACCATGTAACACTCAGGGACTATCTCTTTATAACTTGCCCAGTGCTCGTATAAGTCGGTGGTCGGCCGGTCTATCAAAACTAAAGCCGTTTAGCTGCAATGCGTTGTGTTGTTTAAAAGCTGCTCTGTAAAATGTTCTGATATCCCGATCTAAATAGAGAGATGTATTGACTACCCTAAATATTTCCAGTAATAATATTAATCTCAATTCTTAGATTAATTGATGCGATTATTGGGTGCGGTACGCGGGTAACAGGAACGGCCTACTAACCGACGATCTAAAGGAAAATTGACAGATCGTATATCGCATTTAAATCCACAATGGCCCTACCCACACCGCGTCTGTTATACATCTAACTCCGTTGTCTGCGTTGTATAATATATTTTTTTTATGTTTCTTCGCCATAACTTTTCTTCAAAATTCTCTTTGGTATCGTGAACGTAGTTAAATTTGTGGTTCCACTTATGCTTAGATCCCTTGAAGAAGAGCGGAATTTTTTGCAGCTGTTTGGTGCGATTTCCCATACGCGACCTCCTAGCTCTGCGTTACTGTTAGAATCGGACAGGTGGCTATCTTAGTAGGGTCGCCTTCGGATGGAGGCTAGAGTTCCCACGCCATGAGACACTACTCGCAATATTTCATAGATTTTGAGAATTCCATAGTTTACCTTCGTGTTGATATATACCTCTCTCATTACTCAACTAATCCTACATGACATCCTAATTCATGTTACAGCTGTCTCCGCAACTTTGAACGTTTTCTCATTCTGCACGCATCCTCATTCGCAATTCGTGTGAGCTAGCTCTTGTATTCTAGAGTAGATGCTCTCACTTTTGCCCCACTACTCATGATATTCTTCATTTTCTGTGAGAGAGGGCGCAGCGGATCATTTGATAGTCGCATATAGTGCGGCCTCGAGATAAATGAGGCCGACTAAACGCACTCCTGTCACAAGTTTAGAGGTCGCAGCGCTCTGGTGTAATAATGTGACATTAAATTACAGATACAATCAACAAACTAGACACACTATTACCGTTAAAATGATACCACACCACGACTAAGAGTAAGAAATAGCATCAAAAGAGTGTAGAAATGAGATCTCTCGCACATTAATAGAAGGTGCGGCCCGTCCACTACTATAAGCGTTATATGGTGGGTTGGAAGCACCGGTAAACTGTGTTTCATATGATGTCTTGTATAAAATTTCACCTTGTTAGGTACCTGAGTAAACTCATAAGATTTACCTCCTGATCCTTAACAGAGAATCGATGAGTCTGGCACACCAAAACAATATGCGTTCTCTCGGACGCAATCACTCGATATAGGAGACACATTACCCACATGTTACAAGAGTATATACGGTCGAAGTGGGGTACAACCACTCTGATGTCTAACGTATATGCATCTAAGATAATGCAATTAAAAGAAAAAAAAAACCTAAACGAATAAATTTTCAAAAATATATACACAAATTCGAGTGTAAGGGCAACAACGGACCTCCGACGAATAGAGGAAGGCAAGATTCAGGTGCCATGGAGGAGTAAGCATCTCTGTTCTGACCAGTCACATCCACCTGTTAAGGTAGCCAAATGACGAGCTAACTGACGAAAGTCATCCTATATAACGTGTTGCGCTGACGTAGTCGATTTCCTAAAGGGAGGATCGTACTTTATGTCGCATTGCTATTATGACCAAACCAACCCCAAATCATTTTCACGACAAGTTCGTATGTGAGTGTGTATTGCTTGTTTGTGGTCTCAGTAATATGTGTGAGAATTTTGTTTATTTTACCTTGGCAAGGGGTTGGGGCTTAGGGGCCTGTTATGTTGGTGGTTTTCTTAAAGTGTTTGGGCCCATAGTACATGGTTCTAGTCAGTGAAAAGGTAAGGTGGTGGAATCACGAGAGAGTGATTACTTCGCTGAAAAATTAGCATAAGATGACAAAAAGATGACTAATAAGAGGTAAGTTTTAGAATACATCGTTCGGAACCTACTCGTGTACCAATTAGTTGAGGGGGAAAAGAATACGTCTGGCAAAGTGACTGTATTCGACACAGGTATGCATAAGGAGCTAGTCGCTATGATAAGATGCTCTCAGGTCTATTTCCATCACAGCGAGGATCTTCTTGAACTATAGATGAGACTTTCAAGCTTATTGGCTGACAAGTCACTTCCATGGAGTATGGACTAGAATTTTATCGATAAGCGGCAAAAAGTTGATTAGAAGCACGTAAGTTTTTTTATTTTCCATTGGAGGAGTGGGCCGGCAGCCTTGTCAAGTCTACCATACTTTTATTTGATCAAAAGCATTTTAACTCACATGAACATACGATAAGTCAACCCGTGCACTATTGTTGAGCATACATGGCTTTACAATGGAGACTTGACCCACTCTATGTGGTATTCCGTCGCCTCTCGGCAAAGGGGTTGAAGGAGGAGTTTGCTGTTATTGGTTTTGGTTGGCTGTTTGTGTAATCGGGCTCGTTATTACTGACCGCGAGTATGTCGTCTTAATATGAGGCTTTTTTTTATCTTGACGTAGAGCAGGAAACCGTTTTGATATGAACACTATGGAGATTTGCCATTGGTCGTAACCATCGAGAATGTTTACAAGTCTTGTTGGGCTTCATTTCCTGGAGTTTCAATTTTAACCTTTGAATATTCTTGTCCCTGTGGCGCACATACCCCCGCTCGACGTAACAGTCATCAACCCATTCCTACTCTTTCAGACATGAAGGGAGATTGTTTAATTTACGCATATTGCATACTTCATTAAGACTTTCATCTAAATTCACTGATTGATAAACTAGACTATTTAAGTCTTACAATAATTTGATAGGACGATCGGGAGCTAGTTTTATTACAAGTTGGTTATTGAAAGTTGGTAAACTGGCTAAGGATCAGTCGTATGCATAAGTCAATCGTTGAAGATTTACAGTGCTGTTCTCTATGAGAAGACTGTCTTGATAAAACCGCTGATTAAAACTTGTTCTGAAATACCCGTATCGTACAGGAGGCGGATTTAGATGGGGGCGGGGGGGGGGGGGGCAGCCCCACCCCCCCCCCCCCGATTTTTGAGACCAAACTTTATTATCAGGGTGGGCCTTATTTAAGGTTTGGTTTATCATGATAGTACAACATAGTCACCCGCCTAAGAAATTGGGAACCCTCTAGAAACAGTGAACTTTTAAAAGCGCGTTTCCGAGAAACCTGCCGTCCGAGTGAGCTTCGGGTGGCTTTCGCCCCCTCGCCTGGATGTCTCTTGAAACCGGTGAAACATGTAAACGTCCTGCCTGGATAGATCCCAGCGAGCCAGGCTGGGGGGTTACCGGGCCTTACCAGGCGGGATATTACGTCGTTTTCTCCTAGGGCGCTCTTAATTTACAAAACATCCCACACAGCTGAGGGGGTTGTGGACAAAGAGATCGACTGCCCTCCCCCCCCCACCCTTTCGACAATATCTGGATCCGCCACTGATGTATATGAATGCTGCCGCCCGTGAAACAAATTCTGACGATGAATTCTGAAATTAAAGTATCTGTTAATGTATGGATTTATGTATTATATATATAAGTATTTAGAAATTGCATGAATTTTGAATAGCATTTCAAGACGGATATTGTAAACGTTTATATAATTGTAAATCCAGGTAAAATCAATGTGGATTTAAACTCCCCGATTCCCAATGGGTCGTGATTAGGCTCTATTGTTACGGCCAAATACCCTATCTATCTAACTAAAAATCAAATAAACTTGTAATCATTTCAGACATGAATAAACATTAAAGAATTGACCTAAAAAATAGAAAAAAGTGAGAATTACAATAATAATTTGATCGTATGTAAAATATTAGATTGATTATTTCTTATTGACATTACTTCTTTATTACTCGAGATATTTCACTCATAATGGAAACTCACCACTTACCGGTGAAGGGCTTGTAACAAATATTTAGGCCCTATAGCTCGACACTCAGGCTTTTCCTGAGCAAGCGAACATCGATTATCGTGCCACACCAGCTGTGACATCGGGACCTCAGTCTTTTACCGGTCTCATCCGGAGAGAACAGCCCCATTTCAGTCGCCTCTTACGACACATGCAAAAGGGATGCTGGGACCTACTTCTAAACCCGGACCCTCCACCTGTCGTATATAAAAAAGGGAAAGCAAAGAAGCGTAGCGCGTGAAACTGTAAGAACATACAGAATTTTCGATGATAAGGTATATAGCAGCATGGGCCAGTTAAGACATTAATCCCCCCCCCCTCCCCCCTTGTGGAGATTTTTTCTCTCACTATTTTTTCTTTTTTTTAAATAGTGTTTAAAAAAAGGAAGATAAATATATGGTAGCTGACAATATCTCATGTAGGGGCTTTTCAAGAATCGTGACCATTGAATTATAAATTTTTGCAAATTCAGTACGACCCATATTTGGTAGCAATATCTCATCTCACCTGCCTCTGCATATGGTGATGTATGTCTCTCACTTATCTTCGATACCAAGAGCTTGTTTTGCGAATAATGATCAGTTTTTGAAAATCGAAGGCAAGTCTATCTTAGAGACAAGTTTGGTTGTCTGCAGGGGTTTCAACAGCTACGCTTTAAAGGCAGCATTTCGCTAAATTAATGGTCCGCTTATACAATTTAGTTATCAATAAGACGCTATCATTCGAGTCAAAATGCACTGTCTGATGTGTTTTCATAGCATGTGTGTAAGCCTTTTTCACACATTGATTTGATTACGGACTGTTCGTCGATTACCTCAGGAGACTATGGGCTTACAGGCGGTGTGACCGTCAACAGGGGATGCTTACTCTCCTAGGCACCTTACTCCACCTCTGGTGCGTCCAGGGTCCGTGATTGACGCCAACTCCTTGAAGTTGTTGTATTATACTTGAGGACTTACGAGATTGATTC
>CAJDSM010156251.1:0-10939 GCA_903981925.1 Ostrea lurida
AGGCCCTCCAATATTGTGGCTAGGATATAAACCAACCCTTACCTAATGCTGTAAGACCCTCTGATATTGTGGCTAGGATATAGAGAAAGACTTGTGGCTCTAGGCTACTTATGAAGGCCATGTGGTCATTCGCCAAACACTCCAGTAAACTGTAGTAATTCTGGCTCAGCTTCGGGTAATCCTGTCAAACAATGCCAAGTGGAAATGCACAAAAATAAATGTACATGACTGCATTCAACCAGACTCTTATTAGAATTCAAGTTTTCATTTCTTTAAGAAGATGAATATCAATTGTGGGTGTAAAACTCCCAATTGCTTACCATGAGATCTCTCTGGGAAACAGAGAGAAGGAGCTTAACAAACATTCCAAAGGCCTTGTCCAACGCATTGTCTCCATAGAGCCGGAATACACCAAAATTGACATAGTTACCACAGAGGGCTGCCTTCAGCATAGAGAAACACACCGACACACCTTTTAATGTGAGAAGTTAAGGAAAGTTTTCCGGATTGCTACCCAATATTTCTTTCCTGGGTGGGTGGGTGTGGGTGGGGGTAAAGTTTGAACATCAGTGTTGGAAAGGCAGGGAACTAGTCACAGTCCTTAAAGGTCTAATCATTCATTTTTTGAGAAGCTCTGCAAATCCTTCACAAGAAATGCCTCAATTGTGAATTATTCTTTGAATAGCAATAGCTGTTGATCAATTGTGTTTAGTTCCTTTTTATTCTACTTGATGTCATTGACCAAAACAACACTTTCAACATTTATACAAGAATTAATCTCCCATTAACTTTATAATTTCAATAAGCTGCATATTTCCGTCCTACCCGATGGAAAACCATTCGACTTTCGTGCGGGTAACAGGTCACTACGCTCGTGAATAGCACCGCATATAAATGATACAAAATTCAGGAATTTTCTTTCACACGATAATTGCGAGATTAGTTTTAAAATTAACCTTAAGCCCTATTTACACAATTATGTTTTGTCAGTATGGTTGATCTTCACACCTGGCTTCATAGTTCCATTATTACACTCGTGGTTTTATGATTTTTTCAGACGTGTTTATTCATTATTATTCCCCTCCCATTTTTGCTTTTTGATTACACCTTGAACATTTATTGGGTGACAAATCAATTACATCATGTGTGCCCTAATTGGAATCAGCAGCTTCCTACCATTGAACTATCATACTACATATAGAGTTGTTGTCAGTATTTTTCTTTCCAGCCACTTTTGAACTCAAACGTGAATTTTTTGATCAGGCTCCATGAGTGTGCTCACCAATATTTTCCAACACTCTATTAACCATAACATATAAAATTCATCTTTGTTTTTTGATATAAATATTTCTTTTGAAGCAAAAGTTTGAGAAAAAAACTTCTGTGCACGCTGTATACCTGTGCTGCATTAGATTGACAACTTTGATGCCCTGGTTTTTTAATTGGTTTAAAAACCATAACTGACTTGTTCAGACTAGATAGTTTAGACTATGTCCTCTTCGACTGACTCATATCTTTTGTCTTACGAATTTCCCTATTTACATGGATATGAGATTTTTGTCAGATGTGGCGATCAGATAGTGGACTTAAATGACAATATGTGTAAATAGGGCAGTTTTAAAGGATAAACTCTCTCACATATTTAAAGCGATACAGCCCCACAATTTTCTTCACAGTATACCTATTTTACAACAGAGACTAATCCCATTTACTTTTACACTTTCTACTATGAAAGAATCTGGTATTTTCTCGTATAACAACCTTCAAATACAGCAAATGTTATAAAATCCTTTCTTTTGATAAGTTTTCCTATATGCTCAATTGGCCATCACACATCAGAGGCCCACCACTAGGTTTTCAGATTCCTAATGCCCTTGGCCCCTCCTCTCCAACACAATTTTCTATGTCAGAATTGATTCCATTCAAATACTGAAACTGACACACCTTACAAGTTTTCTAACAAGGCAATTCATTGGTATAAACTGATCTTTAGAACTTCCCCTGAATTGTTAATTAATCGATGATACCTGAAAGTAAACAAGAAGACCTGACATCAATTCAAATTACCAGAAAAATATACTTGAAGCAAACTTTACAAAAAATTAAACATTTACATTCTGCATATGCAGGAAGTTGCAAACCAGACTAACATCGCCACATCTCAATCTTACGTAAAAAATTATAGTGCCCTATTCAATCTCTAGTGATCACGGCATAAAAAAAATTTTCATCAAGTAAAAAATATGGTGAGAGGCAGAGACTAAAAACTAACGCGATACTGGTCAATGCATTTTGCTGACCACTCCCGAAGAGGAGGTAGCCATTTGGGGGAGGATACATCAAAACAGTAAGCCTCTGGGAGACGACTTCTGAGCGCAGCTAGCATCAGTTTCAGGACCGGAGGGCGTGCAGCTGCAGGGCTCGTGATACCATACCTCTACTCGCCCGTGAAAGGCCTTAATGGCGTATAATGAAGGATTTCCTAAACATTAGTTAAGCAAAACTTCATTGATATACATGTGATGATAACACTAGTGAAGATCATGTTACGAACTTCGAATGCCGGAGTTTGGAATTTAGTCGCCTGCTGATCAAAACCAAAAAGACCTGTGCGTTGCTTTATATACTTTGAGGTGGGTGCATTATTATGTAAAATCTATGTACCATGCATTTCAGACTCTGACAAGCAGATTTAGCGATCTGAATAATGTTATTTGTTTGAAACAGGATGATGATTCATCAAACGACACGTAAAGCCATATTGCCATAAAGATTAGACTACTCTGTCATAAAAATTCTTAAATAAGCAGAAATCCTCCCATATTTAAACATATGAAATTTCCTCACCTTCATTTGTAGCATTCAGCCTAGGTCTTAAATTATTCCCTAAAAGTATGACAAAAACACCCTAAGTGTCATTGATCTTTGGTTGCCATAAGAAGATGATCTTCGTCACAGCGTCCTAGACCATCAACATCAAATGTATATTGACAATGTTAAATGTGACAAAGCTTGCTGACCATCACCATTCAAAATGTATGCACAATGTTTAGAAATGTGGACAGGGTTCCTAACCACTCACCCATTCAACAGATGTCTAATTGTTACAATGTTTGTAAGAAAAAATGTGACGTCACGCCTTCATCACCTTCACACATCATAACGACATGTTGGATGTGACAAATGTTTAATATTCTTGGACAGCGATAATAAACAAAAATAGCCCTTTCCAATTGCATGGAAACGAATATTCCTCTCAATTTACAGAAGGTCACACACAAAATCTAATCAAAATTGGACAGGAGCAACCCATTTAACGGAGAGAGAGGTAGACATGAATCCACAATACTCATATGATTTCAACGAAATCTGTGAGAGAAATCTACTTATAACAAATAAGCAGACAAGAGGCCCATGGCCACATTTGCTCACCTGAGAATTTTGCCATGGTTGTTAATAGGTGGTGTGATTTCAAAAAGGAATTTTCATCATGGCTTTATTCTGTGAAAATTTTCACCCCATAGTTGGTCTAAAAGGATCACAACAGAACTGAAAATGAATTCACCATAACACAGGTATTGCGCATCAACCATAATAAGTGTACCAACACACCTTGCTGATTCTGGTAAACCCCAGAGGGGTACAAGGTCATACATCATGTTATAAAGATGAAAGATTTGGCCAAATACAATATACGATGGAAAGCCTCATAATCTTAAACTAGTTAAAGATATATTGACTATGTCACATTATTTTTTGCAATGCAAAAATGAATTTGATTCTGCACCACTTTGATGAGGGTCCTGGCCTTCATATGAATATACTTGAATCCCCTTCACCCAGGATTGATTCTGTACCAAAATTTTGAGTTTTGAAAATTTGGACCCAGTGGTGAATCCCCTTCACCCAAGGATGGATTATAGATAACCAAATTTTGGTCTTTGAAATTGCCCAGTGGTCTTGGAAGAACATTTTCCTTCATAAAATTTTTGATCCACTTATTGTCACCCACCTACCCCATGGAAACATTGATAGCTGACAACATTTGATTTCTACTCGTGTATCATTGAAGCTTTATAGTAACTGATTGTTTCTTCTGGTACTCTTATGGTTTTTGAGATAAGAAGATTTTTAAATTTCCTATATATTCAAATGTGTCAAAACTTTGTACTCTATTGTGGCAACCGCTAACCGAATCCCGAGTCGGCCGTTCGAGGTCACAAGTTGACAAACCTAAGAATCCCACTTATTATGAAGTATTCTCTTTCAAAATAATAATATTTCAGCTTTAACTGGCCCAGTGGTTCTTGAGAAGATTTTTAAATTGGTGACAACATTTGCCGTTACTTCTGTTGGATTATCTCCCCTTTGAAGGGGGGCCTGCATCCCTTTCATTTCGAACAAAGCTATGAATCCCCTCTTTAACCTAAGGATGTTCTGCCTTTGGACCTGGTGATTATCTTGAAGAAGAAGCTCGACAAAATGTGAAAAAAGTTAAATGGACAGATAAAGAGGCGATGGAAAAACTCAGGCAATCAGAAAGAGCTCACTTGAGCTTTCAGCTCGGGCCATGGATTTCTTAAATCAAAAACTCAGATTTAAGTCTGAGATTTCGTACCCATCAAATAATTGTCCAACTTAGTTCCCCACGTTCCCACCCCAAGAAAATAGAAGAAAGTCTACAAATTAAGTTTAGAGATCTATTTTCAAGAAATCCAAGCCCATGAAGACTTCTCAAAATTGTGTACTTTTCTGTTATCGGTACGTGGTTGAAGATAGGATTTGTGTGTCTATTTTCTGCAGTTATCGGTTAAACTACTGTGTTGTATTTTGTGTATTATACTCACTGGGTGGTTTTTTTATTTTTAGAACATAGCTATCCAGATAGTGCGTTTATTTCGGCAAATAACCACGTTTATTCCTGTGTTATCCGCGTTAAATGTACATTGTTGTATTTCTTGTGTTTTATCTCGGTTTTTAAAATTGTGTTTAGAATTTTTTTCTGTGTTAAAATCGGCTGTGTGTATTTTTCGTGTTCCGGGTGTTTGAGAGAGAAGGATACATCCAATCAGAACATCCATTGTTAATTGTCTTGTGTTAAAGGCAAAACGCCACGGCCCCTCAAGTCTCTGGACCAAAATCCACCACAGCTCTACTTATCTAAATAAACAAAACTAAACAACAACACTAGCACACTCAGTCGCACAAAATAAGAGGCAAAATAGCAGAATCCATACCGTTAATTCTCTGACTTTACTCACGATTTCTAAATCACCACATCCCATTACAACTAATTTCTCTTGAAAAATCTGACATTCTCTTAATTTGCAGGAACTTTATGAAATTTAGATTACCACAGTGCATGCTCAATAACAATTTTGTGATTTTTGGAATTGTCCAGGATTGAACTTTCACAAGTCATTCATTGCAATATTTCAAAGTTTTTGAATGCTTAGATGTTCTTACTGGTCCGGACCTGGTATCATTGTCCCCCACATCCCTTGCGCCTCGTCCTCCTTCATTTGCGCGGTGTGTCCTATGTGGTACATGTCTGATACCCATTCTGACTCAAACGCACCCAGCTGTCAAAAACGAGAAACAAAAAACCATGATAACAAGAAAAATCATGGTGAGCTCATAATAAACACGTTTATGTACTATAAACATTGAGCTGAACAAATGGAAGCCTTTTTCTCCATGAAACTCCAACGACTAAAATGACACTGCTTCATCTTTTATTTCATACGATTTTCTTTCCTATTTTTTAAAAACCACGAGGACCGCGCAAGTGTCACGATAATTTTGAGCTAAGCAAAAAGACTAAAACATCTTGAAAAGTGTCTCACATGTTGAGGAATCATGACTCTTCAAACTTGTCCTGTATCGTCTAACGGAGATCCACCCATTAACAGTCGAGAGACGCTAACGCCGTGTTTTTAAAACGTCGTCGCATCGCGATGTCGCAAACGAACGACTTGTTTCGTGTTCAAACGAGGAATAGGAAAGTGTTGGCATTCTGAATAGAATGTTCAAAGGAGTACTAGCATTAAACAAAAATAAACCTATCTATGTAGATGTACTGTGTTAGACAACGATAGTCGTATATTTGGAGCAAAAAGTTGGCAGGCCACACACCTTTGAACAGAAAATCTGTATGAGGTCAACCTAGGGGGACTGGACAAGTCACAATAAAATCGGTACTGATACATAATGTACGCACATCTAAGTGCTTAACCACTGCCAGTATGATAGTGAATCTGGCCACTGGTGCGGGTAGTACATCCACGACTTGATTGAATTTCTGAACCCTGAAATTTATCATGTGCCATACAAAGTATGTTTCTAATTAATGTTGAAAAAATCTAATCATAACTCCATACTGATTATTTTATCTTATAAGATGCCATGTTCTAATATTGTCTTTGATTTTTATTCAATTACTATTGCATTTTATGAAACGCCCCAATATAATACGGTTTTGAGTTTAGTGAACAAAAAAGTGACAGTGAGAAACGAGTAGCGTACCGCATCTGTTGGATGCGGGTCCCCTAAAAATGAAGATAGGATGAGAAAAAAAATGCCCTCCCTGATCTAATTTTGTACAATATTAACAAAAGAAACCACAGTATCCCTCAACTTTTTTTATTACCTTCTGTGTGTGTGTGTCGTGATAAATGTGAGGGGGGGGGCTTAACATGTAAATTTATGAAATCTTAATGTTTCATTGTTGTAACAGGAAAAGTGATGCATGGACAGTTGTATTGAACGACAATGCTTGCCATGGGCCTAGCTGCCCATCTAATGGTTGCCTAACCAATTCATGCATCTGAAAAAGAAACTATTGAGCAATCGTTCAATAGTGAAAACACTTTCACTTAGCACGTTGAAGATATCAATGGACATTAAATTTATCACTCTTTGATTCTAGATTAGTTTTATTCATTGGGTACTTGTTTTTGTCAAAAGGAGCTGTACTTACCGATTTTCTAACTTATGATTACTTACACAAAACTGTTACAGCCATACTAATTTGACTAGGTTTTCGAAACACGCAACTTGTATCCTACAGACAGTCATTCAGTAGCTGTAGCGATACTTCCACGTTATTTTGTTCACTTCTGCGCCCAATACTTATAGGTTTGTAATTCTGCAATCAAAAGTTATAGAAATTCTTTTTTATATAGTATGCACGAAGTGCGGTTTGTTAGTTATGGGAAGGGGGCGGTTACAAAATAGTCATTTTCAGCCTACTTGATATTAAACATTCATATCATAAATTTTTACAAAGAAGTGTTGACAGCCTTTGTTGTTTCATTTTACCTTTTCTCAAGTTCTTAAAGGGGACTATTTCACATTAGGCATCCTTTCAGCCTTAACTATATTAATGCTATAATAAACAAGACTTTGATTCTTGTGTATGTCTTACAAAACAAGCTGGTGAAATATTAATTAAAATTGAGATTTTAAAGGTTTCTTGATTTTGCCAATTACAAACTAACTTCTTTAAAATCGGCAATTTTACCTAAAGAATAGTTGAATACTTAAATGCAATATATGTAATAATAAATCTCACTGCAGAAGCTTCTGTCAATTAATGTACAGCCATTTGGGCTTTTAAGTGAAATCGTTCAAAGCACATTACACAGTTTACTCAATTTCGATTCATTAAAATTAAAAAATATTGTGGAATTATTCCCCTTTAATGAAACACTGACTTCCAACATGGAACAAAAAATTTTTTTTCAAATGTACACTACACAGAGAAAAATTTGTGCAATCCAGATATTCTAAAACTGCATTCAGACAAAATATTTCCAGTTTCCAATGATTTTCGAAACATCATTATATAAAAGAAAAATTTTGTGTCACTTCTAGATTTTGTCTCTTTTGTACCTATATAAAGACATGGCTATAATGTACTTACATTTACCAATTAAAAACACTCTGTACCATAGATTCATCCACCTTAATCGCTAACACTTCTGATCAAACGTCGATAAACCTGCAAATATTTATTCATATTACACAATGTCAATTAAATCTCAAAATATTTATACAACAACTCATACAATTATACAAACACTATGTTACAAGTTGACCCACCCGTGTTGGTCAGAACCCCTACCCCAGGGATCATCCAAATTTGCAAATTTTTGAATAGGCCATCCTGCTCTATATCACTAGCATGACAACTGGTAAAACAAGGCAACGAAGGCATAGCATCCCCTGCGCAATCATAAGATTTTTTTAAACAATAGTCAATAGTGACCTCTGACCTCTGACCTTGAAATATCCCAATATGGGTTCCACCCTCTCTCGAAGTGGGCACACTTGTGAACAGGTTGATGATTCTTTTTCTGAAATGCTTTGCTTCTATCATGTTCACAACGATTTAATGAGGACAGTCAATAGTGACCTTGACCATTGAAAAATAATTAAGAGAACACTCCACTCTCCCATTGAGGCACATTTGTGGATGGTTTGATATTCTCTTGATGAATTTTTTTGGCAATTAGTCAATAGTATCTAGAAAATCAATCAGCAGGTTTCATCCTCTCTTCTATTGCAAACATTGATGATGCTGTTTCTTCTATCTGTTCACAAGGAGAATTTTGGCGCGATAGTGACTTCTGACCTTTGACCCTTGACCTTAGAAAATTCAATAGGGTTTCCTCTCTCCATGGCAAACATTTGTGGAAGGTTTAGATGATTCTCGGAATGCCCTTGCTTCTATCTTGTTCACAAGGATTTACCGAACACACACTCACATAGCACAGGACACCATGCAGCGATGCCTTTATATCCCCTCCGCAACTAGTCTCAAGGATAATAACAAGTTGTTGCGTTTTCTTGGTTGACAGCGCACATTATTTCCCTAACATTTAAGCATTGAAATGTCCAGTGATACACTTTACACCCATAAAATTTTCTAAAGGGTTCACTGAGGTGTTTTGTCTTATCACTCAATCTAAAGGGGTTCATGAGTGGTGTTAGTCTTATCAACTCAATCTAAAGGGTTCACGTGACCTTGGGTGCGTGTTGTGCCTAATCACTCAATCTAAAGGTTCACTGAGGTGGGTGTTTTCTATCACTCCAATCTAAAGGAGATTCCACTGAGGCGTTGTTAGTCATTATACACTCAATTCCTAAAGGGATTCACTGTTAGGTAGTTTAGTCTACACATCAATGCTAAATAGGGTTCACTTGAGGCAAGTGTTGTCCTTCACTCAATCTAAAGCGCATATCACTGAAGGTGGTTGTTGTCCTAAATCACTCAATCTTAAAGGTTCACTAGAGGCAGGTGTTGTCCTATTCCACTCAATTCTTAATAAGGGAGTTTCAAACTAAAAGGCGAGGTGTTGTCCTATTCATCATCTAAAGGGTTCGAAACTGAGCAGTGTTATGTCCTATCACTCATCATAAAGGGTTTCACTGAGTGTGTTGTCTTAGTCACTCAATCTAAAGGTCAACTGAGGTGTTGTCTTATCACTCAATCTGAAGGGTTTTCACTGAGAGGTGGGGTGTTGTCTTATCACTCAATCTAAAGGGTTCATCTGATGGTGGTGTGTGCCTATCACTCAATCTAAAGTTCCACTTGACGGTCGGTGTTAGGTCTTATCACTCAATCAGAGTTCAACTGTGTACAATCTAATTCAGGTAATCTTACAACAAAAGGTGTAGATAATTATCTACAACAAAAGGTGTAGAAATCATTACACAAAAGTGTAGATAAATTCGTTACAACAATAAGAGGTTGTAGTATAAATTCTCTACAACTAAAGGTGTAGTAATCTTACAACTAAAAGTGAGATAATCTTTACAAAACAAAAAGGTGTAGATATTTACAACAAAAGTGTAGATGAGCAGTTACATTCGTACAGAAAGTGATTTTCTAATGGAAAACCCATCCTGACAGCTCAGCTAAATTTAAAAGACTTTCGTTCATTACTGCATTCAATCCGAATATTAACCAAGCAAGATACATAAGTCATTTGCTAATACAGTCAGCTCCTTACACGGCCACGGTATCGATTCCAATCATTTATTCCGTCGTATATAATCGAATCTTTGCCTATTATTAACGAAAATGCCTTATACTGGTACGAGTTAATCCCTTGATTAATCTATTAGCACAATATTGCAATGAGCGATTACTACCGTAAACATTCATATGTGTACGTACAAATACACTCATGTCGCCCCTTCTCTCTATTTCTAAAATCTTAAGTGTGAAAATATTGCCGTAGCAAACATGTTTCTTTTACACGGGGTCATCTAGAGCATCCAAGATAACTGCCATTATTATGGTTTCTTATGTGAAGAAAAAGACATTAGGTTATCCGTAAGTACTGCGGTGCCTAAGTGCGAATATTGCTTTATATCATAGCAAAATATGATTAGTGTGCAAGTAGTTACCACAAATTCTGCGTTATTAGGGCAATTTGCTGGTAAATCAATGCCGCTGTAATGAAATGCTATTGGTTATATGGAATTTCTTTACAAAGTTTTAGAAATTGAAATGCTTTCTCTCTTAATTACTTACCTTAGACATTTAGAGAATCTGGTCTGCAACATAAATTTTTTCTGAATTGTTCAAAAAAACTAAGATGGACAAATTAATCACAGCGATATCTGTGCTTCTGGAGAGTCTACTAAATTCATTAATTGTAGCACCCCTGAAATTACAAAATAAAATATTGATTTTTAAACTAGGTATGCAAGATAAAATGACCACAGAAAATTTCCAGCTCTTTAAATATTCGAATATACTGTTCTCGTACATGACCACTTAGACATTATAGTAATATAAAAACTTCTCTATATCAAGCTCCCACCCCCCCCCCCCCCCCCCCCCTCCTACATTTTGTCACAGATGTATAATAAACTCATTCATCAGTGCGATACTCATCTTTTAACAATCACACATTCTCTCTCCTCT
>CAJDSM010156256.1:0-11154 GCA_903981925.1 Ostrea lurida
ATCACTGTTCATTATATTTGCCTTTACACCATATAATGTTAGAAACAAAACTCGTTTTAAATGTTTACAGTAAACTAATTAAAATTGCAACGAGGATGGTTATGGATTTTACAAAAATCTCTCCCATTTAAACAGCACCCTCAATGTGTTTCTGTGCAACAAATCATCTTTCATTTTATCTTTCGATATATATAGTATGCACCAAAATGTGTCATTGAAGTGTCATAATGGCATAAATCTGACAATATGTAATGATGAAATGTTAAGTGAGTGAAATATCAGGAGAGAATGACACCCTTGGCATTTATGGCCATGTTTGCATGCATAGGGAAGCCAAGATAAACTCATGTGGCATGTAATCTTGTGTTTTTCTAATGCAGTGCGATATGTTGCCTACGATTGTTCAGTAAAGAGCAATTGATATAATCCATTTAAGTTATTTTGTCCGTTACATACCTATCGTTTGACAGTTCTTTTACATTGATTTTAACTAGTGTCAAATGCCCATTTACGTGAACACGGCGTGTGTGACTAGTCAGCAAAGGGTGGTTACTACCGGGCACCTGCTTCTACCTTGGTATATGAAAAGGTGAAATATAACGAACAGCGATCAACATCGTCAGTCCTAAAATGAATACAAACTAGAACTGTCCTTTATTGACTATACCAATCACAATTATCAAAAACTGCTTAGCTAAATCTGAAATATGCTTTCAATATCTTACTCCATTCGCCAAAGACAGCTGAAATATGTAATAATGTTCTATATATTTGACAGGACTAATTACAATAATATAGACTTAATACGCAAGGAGGCAATAAATGACAGATGATAGATAGACATACCCTAATAGATCTAAGAACGATTAGATCGTATTCTAATATAATTATAATAAACAGTGGCAGACGTCAGAGGTTTAGAATTCAGGTTACCTGCAAACATTTGCGTTGTCAGTAAGAGGAACTGATAATTAACGCTATTATCACAGAAAAAACTCGAAACCAAAAACGACGTGTCTCACAAAAGAAATCTAGTTGGATATGAAGATAAATTATCTCTCATAAACGACCCCATGTTTTCGAGATAATTACAAATTTGCAGTGCCATTAAACATGGCAGACATGATGTTCATAGTAGAGCTGAACATTATAACGGCACGTGGATTAAAAAATATAAATATAGATAATTATCACACCAATAATCTATTTATTAGAACTGCCAACAACACAACCAAAAATAAATGAGAAGAAAAAAAAGAGAGCAAACAAAAAAAACTCCAACACGAGGAACACCCCCAGCGAGCGCGATTTTATTAGACGATACTAAAAATAAAAGACAAAGATAAAGAACATCGCTGAAGACTGAAAAATATTATTTGCAATACGGTAGGTAGTGTGTAATTTAAGTTAGTAAAATGCAATACACGAATGAAAAACAATGAAATAATACTAAAAGTAAGATATATCTGGTCGCAGATGAATTAGCTTTGGTCAGCATATATCTCATCTTAAAAGAAGCAGAAAACACATACTTTGATAACATTACGACTGAGATATCTTTTAAATTCAAAGTGTATGTCTATTATTATACATAATAACTAATACATGATATATCATGCATCATGCACATAAAACAACTACCGTGCATAATCTTATATTCACAGGACAATGAAGCCCGTTAACCTTATCGGTCTAGCGCATACAATGTTGAAAATTATTACAGGATGGGCACCTATCTGTAGAACATATGACGAAAAGATTTACGAAGCTATCATACACTATGGCGTGAAGTGCATAAAGAATTGTAAGTGACCGATTCATTATGTCAATCGAAAATGAAAGGATCCAACTCAGTAAACAAATCCTGACTAAACATTATAACAAATAAGGGAGGTATAGAATCCACATGGACTTATCAGACAGTGGAAAACGGTCCATAGGAGGGTGAGAACCACTTAAGACGCCATAATGCCCTCAACCTGTAGTCCTATAATTTGGAAGTCAATCAGACCGCAATCCGACTTGGATAAAACGTGAAACGGCTAACCACACAGTATATGAAACACTAAAAGTGATTATAAGAACAAAAATGTGCTAAATAAGCTACAAATAAAGCAGTGCGAATCTGACTACTAAGCGAATATGAGTTACTCTCGCTGAAGGGTCGCACAGTTTTTTCAGTGACTAGGCATATGTAATGTAGTTATATAATGAAGGCCGGATAAGTAGAAATTTTTTGTTCTAAAATCATACCTATTATCACAAGATCAGCGAGAGGTGGAAAATTAGATTAAGCATTTCCTTGTCTACTCTAAAGTCAATGCCGCTTAAGTAAAAATGAAAAAATACTCAAAAGGAAGGAGAGAGGTCAAGAAAGATCCTTATATTCATTTTAAATCTCTAAAGAATAGATATGAATGCTTAAGTTAAAATAATGTAAAAAATACTAAAAAGTAATTGCAGCCTAAGATAGCTATAATAATTCCGACATATTAAATCGAATAAAAGGAATTGCAATCATAAGAATGCAGTAAACATAAAAGCATTGAAATACTGTCAATTATATAATATATATCCCCGTATTGAAGTTTACTGATTTCACATGTGAATTTTGAGGAGTGAATGAAAACTAATAGGTAGATAATGAATCTAGTAGCTCAGGTGAGTCTAACTGACTAGGGAATACGTGATTCCACCGTAAAACCATGGTGAAAGATAGAACGATAAAGTAAACTAATCATCTTGAGTACACTATATAAAGGAATAATCAAATTGAATTCAGAAAACAAACCGACTCATAGTAGCCGCAACCAAAATCAGGGTGATCTAGGAACTAAAGAATAGCATTCTTGTCTAACTGGAAACCATCCAAATGAAAACCATATCTTATCATCTTGGTCACCTCGGAGTACATATATAAGCTAGCCAATTGTGTAACACAAACAAAGAACGGCAATTAAAAATCCGAAAATTAGAATATCAAGTATCAATGCACTTAATAATTATATATACAACGAATACGTATTGACAAAAACTAAACGAATCTCGCTATGTAACATGAACAAATGAGATTTGTCTAAAATGTAGTATTTTAGAAAAAGATGAAAAAAACAGGATATGTTAGGAAACTCTTATGGCAACATCCAAATATGTTTGTACAGTATGTGAATTTTCTCCGAACTATCCTGATAATGTGGTCGTAACGCAAACAAGCTCTTGTCTAATCAATGAAAAATAATAAAGAATTCAAATCAACATATAATGTGCTCAAGTGAGTAGTATCACGAAATGGCTCGCTATCTCCATAACAGATAATCTCTCCGGAATGTACAATTAACTAATATTCCGAGTGTCTAATTCTGTTAACAATATAACCCATACGCTCTTAATATGAAAGATATGGACACACGACGCAGACATAGCGGGCCCTGAGACAATAATCATGTCTGCTAAATAATGAATTTTAACTTCTCACCATGTTTAATTTAGAAAACAAATCTCACACTTACAAATTACGTTCATAATTATATGTCTATAAACACATGAGTTTAAAAATCCAAGCGTAAGTATAATTTTCGGTTTTTTAAAAAAATATAGATGAACCTTGATCGAAAAAGCATGGTGAAGTGTTCGCTAATGTCTTGTAATAAAAAATCCTACCCAATGACTACATTGAAATAACTATAAATAATTATAATCGAAAATTAAAGCAAATACAGTGCGATCTCAACAATACATAAATTCACTTGCCTGTTCGAAACATAAATCATTTCATAACTGAGAAAGAATTTTCTTTACCCGCGATAAAAATTGTGTAATAATCTATAATCTTAACTAATATTACCCTTATAATATGTGTCTTAAACCAGAATAAAATGAGAAATTCTGAGTTCTATCTGCGAATCCTTGAAAGCGATTTAGATTCATTTATTCTTGCATTGTGTTGCACGATTATATTCAACGAACAAAATTGGTCGTTTGATATGGAGACTTTAGCTCAGAGATGATTTGGAACTCTAGTAACAACATAAAAATTTATTTACTGCAATCTCTCTGGTATGGATAATTTGAAATAGGATTTAACAATATCACGATACCAGTCAGCATACACATCTAAAATATGCATTCTCAATCTAACTTGAAAAGGGTATCTATATCTCAAATTATAACTCAGTGTATAACAACATTTATGAGCAAATGTAACGAGAAATTAAAATGTTTGGATAATGAAGAGTAGTTCCCACCTCTAGAAGTTATTAAAGAAATCACTATTAATTGGACGAACATGGATATTAATAAAAATCACATGATGCAGACTGGTGCGAGACGATACCGAATCGATAAGGATAATGATTAATAATACATATTTTGGCAATTTATTCTCACATATAAGAGTTAATTAATAAAACGTCACCGTTTTATAAATTCATTGACGATATTCCCATCAATGTATAGAGGAAATAGATTCTTATCATTTTTCGGATTTCATCACTATGAAAAAATAGACGCGCGTTGCACACTGACCGACATATCAATAATACCATTAATATTGAGTAATTTTTACTATAACGAGTATATAGCTAACACAATAGTATTAGTGACTAAAAATAACATCTAGAACTTTCCCGATATGGATAACACGTGTGTGTAAGACTCTTACAAAAGACATTTTGGATTTCACGATCAAAATTGACCATATGGAGAATTTGATCCAGTGTATATCAACGAGGATAGTCTACAGAATAGTGAAATAACGATAGTAATACTATCTGAAAAGGCATAAGTAAATGTATATAAATAAATCGTGGCCATCGAGCAGACATGAACTTTTGAGTACAAAAAATCACCATCACACACGTTCATAAAAAAATTATAAAAAAAAAAATAAAAGAAAGAACATTATATAAAGAATAAAATGTGATAAATACAAAAAGGGAGAACTAATTCGAACTTATGAAATGCATAGATTTTTTATATTATATAAATATATCGCCAAGCTTTAAAATATGACCAAAATAAATTCAAGGTGCCTGTGGTAATCACTAACATGATATGCTGATATAAACTGAATTTCACATCAGATCTTTTCATTTTGACTAGAGTTAAATGTCAGTATTTCTAAATATCAGGGAAAGTAGAAATGTTTATTGTTAATGTATGTTGGGCTTCTAAAATAGTAAATCTAAATAGCCATGTTGACTCTTATAAGGTATGCACTGAATTAGAGAATAGAGATGCCACAAGAGAAGGATCTATTCAACAATTCATTCAAGTTCTCCCAACTCATCCTTGGAAGTAGAGTCTACACTGCTATTCAAATACTAAAAAACCCGATCTAATATAAAATGCTTGAAAAATAAAAATTATAAAAAAGTTGCATAAAGTCTGAAGTTTATAATATTTCCAAATAAATCAATAAATACGCCACATATTACAATGTTAGCACAGCACGTTCGATTACTAGAAACGCATCGGATAATTTATGATCGGAATCACGTAAAAAGTATGTAATATATGATTTCAGAGAGAATTTAACATTGCATAATGTATTAGTATATTTATGATTTAGATTTCAAGTGAACCTAAGTAAGAGTGGAGTAGTTTACACTATAGGAAGAAGTTATGAGTTATAGCAGTTGCATAATATGAAAACAACACAAATATAGACATAATGAATTATGAGATCAAAGGGTGCTAGGCAGTAGAGGATATATATATAGGTAGAGTATATAACAAGCATAGAACTGTGAGATCATTTGTGAGTTAAATATAAAATCCTAATTGTATAGGATAGGAGTGGAATCAATTATGAATGAACTGACGTGATTATAATGCAATTTTAGATAACGCGTTTGGGCGGAATAGAGAAGCATAATATGGATCATCCTTAAAGAGATGGACACACACAAAATTTGACAGACGAAATCGGGATCAATGATACCAGGGATTGAAAACGAGGCTACAAACCACACGAAGCTACGATAGTACAGTCAGACACTGCATCAAGATCTGCAGACCAACCAATTGTGAGGGAATATGACCAAAATTTAAAAACATAGTGTAATACCATTGGTGGATCATATACATACGTGTGGAACTAAGTCAGATAAGTATACCTACAATCACGACCGCGATTTACAAGCCCAATATACAAGTACACCCAACAACGACTCACCGATGCCCCTATCAACTTATCATATGCCAGTTATGCTGCGGGGTGCAGCTAAACCCCTACTTATTACTCATGGTGGAGAATGAAGAAGGCTTCTAAACTAACCATATTCTTGGGTCATGAAGCGAATTAAGCTTTAAGATCACGTTTACTTACCTTAACAGTCTGAGAATGAGGTGGCTTTACTAACTTTTATTGTATTGCATAATGTTGTCTTATTGTATCACCCGTCGACAAGATACTGAAACAGCATCAACTAAAAATAACTTCATTAAGAAGATGTTAATGCCAGATTAGCCTATTGAAGTATGATCATTTCACAACTATATAACTCACAATTCTTTCATGAAAACATCTCGATGTATAGATTACATAAAATAACTAAAGGTTTGAATGAAAATAGTGTAACAATGAATGAATAGGTCCTATAATAGCAATAAGGCCGAATCAAATACAGAAAGTGCACTGACAATGGATAAGACAAATCACAACGGAGACAACAAATTTGATGCAGGTTTGAAATGTTGTACACTTCATAAAAGAACAAGAATAAAATTGAAAGAGTTAATTGACAGTGACAACTGAATTTCATACTATCGAAATCAGTTTAACGCGAACTGAACCTTAGCAATCTCAAGAGCTGGAACTCATGTAACTAGGCTTTAGAGCAATCTACAGCATCACACCCCGCCCGCTTATACAGACTCCATCGAATGTGGATAATATGCCCTTAAGCTAATAGAACCACAATGCTAATGTTCTAAAGCAATTAGTACATGTCGTGTAAGAGGCGTAATACAGCTACCATTACAGACGGTAATAAGACAAACTCGCTTCTATAGATGGTGCAAAATAAGGACAATAACAATTCGGCGAAAATCTATTTAAGCATAAGATTTGCAACCACGTCAAAATGCAGATAGAGCCTTCAAAGTCGAAGAATCGAAATAAACAGGATGAATGCGAGAGCTAAAAATTTTATATGGAACTTATGTTATTAAATCAACAGTATCTACATACCTCTTGAATTGATTACATTCAAGCTGCTCCTCTCTCAATTCTCTTACGCATAAAATGGGTCAATCTAATTATATACTTTATAACATCTTATCTCTAATTAATTTTGTACAAGAGAAAAATACCATTTATTTCAAGCGTAACTTGAAGACTGCGAAATTGACCAATCACGGACATCGTCCATATACCTGACCAAGACACTAATGCTGATCATAACAAATATGAGCATTGTGATCTTTCTTTAAAGTCAAGGCTGCAACAAGCGGAGAACTCACAGACGAGAGACAATAAATAGGATTAAAACACAAGACATTTGAATGCAATACGCAAAGTATGAACTCACCCTTTTATCTAATCTGCGGACTAACAAACACCGGTACTAAGGCAATAAAACTATCATTAAAAACAAGGGACCAGAATTAGATGCACGCTGAACGCGTAGAAATACGATCGTCCATAACTCGACCAAATTATCGATCAAGGAGCTAGTACAGTGCAACAGAGTCAGTATAAAATGCATAAATACGAGTAAACGCTGTAAATCGACAACAGGAATAGTTCAATATAAAGTAGTCTACGGTAAACATTCAACACTTTCCTCCAGGTATCACAAAACGCAAATATATTAAGGCACTACAGATACTCAAATACGTACCTGTTCAAGGAGACTGACTAGAATACTCGCTACTGGTGCATTCACACACATATCGTGGAATAGAACTGCACCACGAAATAACTGATAAAATACCATGTCTTCACAACAGAAATTCAAGTGAAATCAGATTCAAATATCAGCTGATAGCGACATTCTGGAAAGAATCAGTAAAAGAATACGAATTGAGTGATTACACTTTATTAAAATCTTTAACGTATTAAGTGGCGATCAGATAGTGATACAATGATAAATATCATTATCATTAGGGGACTTTTAAGTGTGGTCACATACATGGGTGTATTAGATACAATTATTAACTAGATGTATCTGCTTAACTCATATCAAACCACATATTGTACTTTTCCCGAAGAAATGAAATTATTAAATAAGCTAGCATAGATCGCTTTGATGAGAAGACATCTCCTTAAAGTGTGCTATTATATATCAATTCTCATATTAGAGATTAAATGTAGTATGCAGAAGACATTGTGTAGAGCAACGTTCACGGGTTATGTTCGGAAGCCCAAAAAACTTCTAAATAACACGATCATTAGATGTAACGGAAAGATAAAACATACACAACACTTACAGTAGAAAAATCAAAATTCTCGTACAAAATATTCTAAAGTTAGAGTATAAAAAAGGTCATGGCATGCAACGAGAACCTGGATACACCAGAGGTGGGATCATCTAATGATTCTAGGAACAGAGTAGCTATCTCCAGTGTTGACTACACATAAAAACAACAGTCGTGAGAAATGATTAGATAGAATCAAGGCCTAATATCCGTAGGTCATCATGGTATCAAAACGAGCTTAAATAAATATGCTATACACATAAGACATTATTTACACTAATGGCTAGAACATAACTGTTGCGATACATATGTTTAACGACTCGACAATTTGGTGTTGACTGCAAATTATAACTGACCTTGAAACAACGTAAAACAAACTTCTTCGATAGGATAGCTGCTGCACATGCAAAATGTCATAGCCACAGGAACACAGCTCTTGTATATCGATAGAGTATGTAGACCCACATAGGAATCACACATGAATCCAGGTGTGATGGAGATATCGCTAAATAAAGAATTGCGCAATGTATGACGTGGAGAAGCGCTAAAGGTGCCTTGGTCAGAGATAATAGAGAATTGTTTAAAGTTATGCATTATATATATAAGTGCACATACAAATCGGTAGAGTAAGCAGACTGACAGCACCCTAGGTGTGTCTTATGTTAATAAAGTCATATTCTGGGAAGATATTCGAAAAACTCGAACCTATTAATGAACAAATCATTGATTATAATTAGTAAAATGTGTAACATAGTATCATGAAATGTAATACAAAAGGAGAAGTTAATTGTGTTAACAAACCATAATGAATAACCTACACCAATACAACTATCCAATAGGAGTGATAGGGCAAAAAAGGACTCTCGAAACAAGCGAAAGGTAGGATCACGGTGAGATGGAGGATTCGACAATACCTCCTTGCCTCAACCCTCACCGTCACACCAACGCCGTGAGCACATCATTCACATGCAACCCGATCCGCAACAATAGAACAGAATTCACGACGGGTAAAATTAACCATCAGTACACGAATGCAATAACAACCACATTACACCCACCTATTGTCAAAAAAGAAGAGAACAAGAAAAAAAAAAAAAAAAACTCCACATAAGAACTAAGAAGTAACAAAAGACAACTAAAAAGCAATAAACACAAAAAAAAATAAAAAAAACAAAATCACAAAACGAAAACCAATCAAAAAAAGCACCTATAAATGAAAAACAAAAAAACAAAAATCACACCACAAAAAAACACAAAAAACCAAATAAAACCCATAAAAAAAATAAAACAATAAAGTAGAGCTGATTAAGAAAAGAAGAAAAATCAAGTACTGATACACAATTAAATATCTGTAGACAAAATACTAAAACCAAAAAACATATGAAAAAACGCTTAACAGAATATATGCAGAGATAAGGTGTAAAGACAAAAATCATTGCAAACGAAAAAGAAACTAACGCATTACCATTCACATCATTAACACGCACTAAAATACGTACAAATCAGGAGAAGCAAATAAACAATACGTTGGAGAATTTCACTATGAGAATCAAATAGCCTAGCAGCCACAGAAATTTATTAATTGAAATTTCTTAATCATTAAATGGTTATTAACGTGTATTAATACCAGTAATGCAATCGAAATAAGTTAGAAAATAAATATCTTCCATTATTCCTTATATGAAGATGGTGTTATGGTGTTACTGAACGATTATTGCTATTTACCTTTCTCCCCTTTCCTGTCTTACAACATTTACAACTTCCACATAATGGCCACGCAAGGCTAAACTTTAATCATTTCCTTGTTATAATTAATATCCGCATTGTATCATCGTATTATACACAGTCCGTGCCCGAAATAAAACAGAGAGATATTAAATGAATATATCTAAATAACGTGCGTCACCAGCTGATGGACTGTCCACCATACGTGGCCCATCATATGTCCGTGTGTCGACTGTCAGTCCGGGATTTGACTTTTGCTGGCCCTAACAGTCGCGCAATTTCTCGGCTGTTCCCTGAGCCTGGACCAGCGGTTCCCCCCTGCCTCATACCTGTACTGCCCGGCATCGCGCATCTATCTACTGTTCGTCCGTAGTGATTGACTACCTTATATGCCTGTGGATTACTCTTATATAATTGTTTGCCTGGATGCTGATGCGTCACATGCTCCTGCTGGGCCCGTGGTCCTTTTCGTCGGCCTGGCCTGTCTCATAATATGCCCTTTGCGGTCACCTGACTGACTCCGTTCGACTGGATATTGGCCGAAGCTTCCTCGGCTTGGTGTTCGTCAGCCCCCATGCATTGGTCTTCACTTTTCACGATGTGCTTTCCCCCTTGTGCCTCGTGCTGACATTGTGATTTTTTTATGGTTTCGCCCATTCCGTAACCGCTGCTTTCTTCGCTGACAGCGCTGCTACGCAGAAGGGCTCGGCGATGGAAGCGTTTCTGCCTTTGTTTCGGTGCCCAGCCTTTTCTCCTCCGTCATTTTTGTCTGGGCTCCCGGGCTCCGCTCCCATCCCGTTCCCCGCGTTCCCGCCCATCGCGGGTTCGGAGGGTTTGGTCTGCGGTCGCTTTTTCCCCTTGCTTTCAGCGGGTACTCCTTTCTGCGCCTTTCCCCTCGCTATCTGTCCTTCGCCCCACTGTGTCCTGGTTGTCGGCGTCCTTGTTCTCTTCTTCTGTACGTAGCTCTCGGCACTTGTGGGCCGTAGGGCACCTTCTCTTTAGTCTTCC
>CAJDSM010156271.1:0-16521 GCA_903981925.1 Ostrea lurida
CCTTGATCTTGAAGTTTGATCACTTTTAAACTTTAAACATTGCTATAACTGTAGATAGTTTATTTCATATTTCACATGTATAATCCTTTCGAGCAAGCCCCTTTCACAGGCATGTGGAATCCGGGGCATCCGTGTTTCATTAACACATTCTTGTCTTCGATTATATTTAATTGTACTGACTTTACGTCTATGGTTTAATGAATTTTGAGGGAAATGCGCTAATTTTCCTAATTCAATAGGTTATTTTACGAAAACTAAATTCTTTGATATGTTTACATATTTTTCAAAGAAATTTCTGTAACATTGCCGGTTTTATTTAATTGTTACGTATGTGTTGATATGAATTTTGTCACCCGTATGTCACATTACATTTAGGACGAAGACTTTTTGTTGTCGAGCAACAAGCGTCCTAAGTATTATATTTTATTTATTAAGTCTTCCGTTTACAACTTTTTGAAGACCTTATAGTGTTTGTTATGTTTCTATTATTAAGTTCTTCCGGTTTACAGACGAAGACTCATAGTGAATTTGTCTGTTTATTCTTATTATATCTATTATATTTTCCTTCATTTGTCGGACGATTTTCTCAGAGATGTTTCGGTAGATATTTTTTGGATTTACAGATAGGATGTTAGACGATATAAACTTGAATCATTTTTTTCGTTTTTTGGAAAAATTCACTTCCGATCGTGAATACGGGCCGATTTCGTTTTTTCATGTCACTCTTTTTACTCAGAAACGATGAAGATAGATCACCCAAACTTTCAGGGATTGATAGATCTCGCATTAGTAGACGTGCACAAGGGTTAACGGTGTCGTCCGTGACTTCCGTTCCGTCACCGAAGTTGTAAAAGGAATCGTAATTTTCAAAACGTTTTCTATCAAATCGAAAACCTACTGACATATTAGGCCTTTCTTTAGAAGTATCGAAAACAGTTTACCCACGGAAGTAGAAGACGTCCACTTCCGGTTATTTCAAAAACAAAGTTTTCATTTTCTCATTTTCTTTAGCCTTTATCTCGCTTATAAATGAGTGTTTGACTTGAAATTTATGTGTATTTGTAGACGACTAATAAATGTCTCGAGTAACGTCAGAAAAGTTTTTTGTAAATCTACTTCCAGTTACGTCAGATACAGTGGCCACAAATTTCAATATTTGTAGTCTCATTTCTAGAAAAACAAGATAAGGACAGGTACACTTCAACTTTCCCAGGGATAATAGACGTTGACTTATAGACAAGACCTACTGGGTTGAACTTATTCGGCGTCACTTAGTCCGGTCGTCACCGGAATAGTGACGAAAATAGTAGTTTTCAATTTTTTTTCTTTCAAATTAAAACCTAAACCATTTTTTAAGTCCCCTTTGAAATATCAACATAAATTACCCCACCGGAGTTGAAGACGCCAACTTCCGTTTTAAAAAAAACTCTTTCTTATCTCATTTTCAGAGCCATATATTCTGCTTATAAAGAGAGGTTTCGGTTAGGTCTTCTTCGATGGTTATGTCGACAACACTATACCAGAAATATTCATCAGGAAGTTGCGCGTTAGAAGTACATGTAGTGTGACGGAAACCTTCTCATTACTCGTAATGAGTTTTCTAGTTATTTATTATTTATTTTTTCCCCTTTTTAAAAATGCAATACTCAAAAAACGCTTTGATTGATTTTATGATTTTTAGCCGTAAGTTGGTCTTTGTATAACGTATTTATAAATTCACGATTTTTGAAAAATTCACTTCCGGATCCGCAGATATAGACTTCGGTTTATGTTTGTCACGACGTTTCTCAGAGAATGATCTGAGGTAGGGAAACGTAAAATATTTCAGGATATAATAGGACTTATATCCATGTAACATGTGTAAAATACCAAGTTGTGCGTCGCGACCATTCCGTCGAAAAATAAGGCTCTACTTTCTTTTAAAAAAAAATCATTTTTTTAAATTTTCCTAGTTTTAAATATTTTTTCTTGAAATGTCTAGTACGTATAGAAATGATCAAACTAATGTAAGAATATGCAAAAAAAATTAAAATCCGAGGTTGACGCATTTTTCGAGTTATCTGCTACTTTCACTTTGTAATCAAGTTGTACCGGAAACGACAGTTACCTATAACATCGCCCTCGATGGATTTTTATGATTTTGTAGGTGAGGTGAACTCTAATGATGACGAGTTTAATAAAACTCCGTTTTTTGAAAAATCTCCACTTCCGTTCGAATATAGACTCCGGTTTTATAGTTATGTCACGAGTGTTCTCAGCAGATTATTTGAGGTAGCGGAAACGAAATTTTCAGGTGGTTAATTCAGGACTATATCTGTAATTGTGTTAAAATGACAAGTTTGCGTTCGTGACACTTCCTGTCGGAAAAATCAGAGTCTACTTTCGTTTAAAAAAAAAATCATTTTTTTTAAATTTTTCCCATATGATTTTAAATATTTTTCTTTGAAATTGTCTAGTACGTATTTAAGAATGATCAACTAATGTAGAATATGCCAAAAAAAAAAAAAAAATTAAAATCGGTTGACGCATTTTCGAGTTATCTGCTACTTTCACCTTCTGTAATCAAGTCTGTACCGAAACACAGTTAACTATAAATCGCCTCGACTGGATTTTATGATTTTTTGTCAGGTGGCTTGATCTTTGAGACGAGTTTATTAAAACTTCCGTTTTTTGAAAAATTCACTCCTCCTGAAGAATATTGACTTCCGATTTAAGTTATTTTGGAGTTTACTCAAAATATTGATGCTAGAGAATGTTAATTTCAGTGGATGAGACTATATCTGAGCATTGTTAGAGACTTACTCAGTGACATTTTACTATTTTAAAAAATGTTACTTTCGTTTTGTGAAATTCTCAATTCTTCATTCATTTACACTTTATTGCTTGGAATTTTCTGCAGAGTTCAGACTTATATATGTTCATGTAGACAATGTGAAGATTTTACTTAGCACACTTGAAGAACTTTTACATTTTACGACTCGTATCTCAATTCATTCAGACGGAAGCACATTTTTGTTGTCGAGACAACAAGCGTTAGTTACTTATTATTTCCCCTTTTTTAAAAATGAAATTACTCGAAAACGCTTTTGATTGATTTTATGATTTTTCACAAGTAAGTTTGTTCTTTATATAAAGGTATTTATAAAATCCGCTTTTTGAAAAATTCACATTCCGGTCCGAGATAATTAGACTTCCGGTTTATAGTTTGCCACGAGTGTTCTCAGAGATTGATTTGAGGTAGGGAACGAGGTTTTCAGGCTATAATAGGCCTATATCTGTAGATGTGTAAAATACCAAGTTTTTTGACGTTCGGCGACACTTCCTGTCGAAAATAGAGGTCTACTTCGTTTTCAAAAAATTATTTTTTAAAATTTTCCATATTTTTTTAAATATTTTTTCTTGTTTCTTGATAACAATAAATTAGACGAATGAGTCAATTTAAAACGATATATAATATTTTTGAAATTCGGGTCACGTGTCACCGAGTTCTTCGTTACTTTCACTTTGTAATCAATTTTTCGGGAAATGCAATTACTAAAACTTGCCTTCATAGATTTGATGATTTTTTGCAGGTAAGTTGTTCATTATATGATGTATTCATAAAAATTCCGTTTTTGAAAAAGTCACTTGCCGTTCTGCACGATCACTGACTTCCGGTTTCAAAATAACATCACGTTTTATTCTGTTCTTCCCCCGCCCCCTGATGCTTTAGTGAGGATTGGAAATTTTCAGTTATGAGTAGGACCACATATATATGTGTTAGAATCACCAAGTATTGCACTTGCAACCAATCCGTTAATTTAGTAACGGTCTACTCTCGTTTTTAAGATCAATCTCCTTCAGTCTTCCATACTTTTCCCGTGCAATTTTTCATGTGAAAGACTAAGACAAAAGTACTTAAATCTGTAACATTGCAACTAGTGCTATCGCATCGGCTTTCATACACTCATACCGCATTGATTCCACGTAGTTCACCCCCCCCCCCCCCTTTTTTATCAGACAGAACATTTTCAAGCTTTCGGCCGTTGAAAGACTTTTAGCAATCTAAGGCTGATAGGATTCAGAATATAATTTTTTAATTGTTTATAAACTAAAAAGACATAGGTCAAGCATTTTAGAAAGCACAAGTTATTAGTAAACATATTTACAACTATTGAAAGTTAAAAGGACCATTCATTATTTAATAGGTACATGGATTCTTAAGTGTGAATAACATCTTGAAACCCTTATATGTTAAACACAAAATAGAAAATAATGGTTCAGAATGTCATTCAAACGATGGCAAGCATCTGGCAATGTAAACGATATAGAGTTCTGAACGACTTGAAATTTGTCTTCTTTGAAATAAAGCTTAAAAGATCAATCATTATATTTATAGGACAATGAAAGTTGTAAGGTGAATACATCTGAAACCTTATTGAAAACACATATAAAAATATGGTTCAGAATTGTCATTCTAAACGAGTACAAGCTCTAGCAAATCATATAAAGCGGATATAGAGTTAATGACCTGAAATTGTCTCTTTTCAGTCACTAAAAGATTGCCGTTCGTGTTAGCTGAAATATGTAACACAGAGACTAATGAGTATTTGTTGTTTTTACGTCCCTTTAGAAAACAATCACAGGCTTTTGGATATGACCGTTTAAAACGAAGGTTCCACATGTCGCAAGCCATTGTGTGGCACGCAAAAGACCCTAAAAAAAAGCCCATGAGTGCACTAGATGGGTCTAAATTCAACCATTCACCGCAATCGTGACGTCTCATAGAGTGAAAATTTCTCAATGAGAACGGGGAAAAAATAAATAATCATCCCCGTTTTACGTCTCACACGAAAATTGTCGTCACCATTGCCGGTGAAGGGGCTGAAAATTTTCAAGGTCTGACGCTCGGCATTAAGGGCCTTTGAGCAGGGAGGGATCTTTATTTCGTGTAACACCTCAGTGACACGGGACCTCAGTTTTTCCCGGTCTTCATTAAAACCAATCAGCACAATCGAAAAGACTAATTATGTCCTTGCTAAAATTCGCGATGAGACCGAAAAACCGAGCCCCGTCACAGCAGTGTTGCACGATTAAAGAATCCCCCCTGCTCAGAGCCTGGTGCCGAGCCACAGGCTAATTTATAGTCCTTCACGGAATGGCTGACGTCTCCAATATGAGAGAAAATATTTTTCGAGATGGGACGTCAAAAACAAGAAATTAAATCTAATCGAATTCAATTTATCTTTATCTCTGTCGATTAATGCAATCTTGCACGTTAATGTAGTAATTTAGATTGTAGAGCTTGGTTGGTCGACATTAACCAAAATCTGCGAACTCTCGCTAGTTTCTTAGTTATGTCAATCTGATTATCTTGTTAGAATCATTTTCTTGATTTTTTTAAAACTTGCTCACGAGAGAGCGAGAAAGAGAGAGAGAGAGAGGGGGGGGGGAGGAAGATGGGGTAAGTAATCATTATCCGTAATAAATTTGCATGATAGTTTAATATACGAAGTTCTCAAAAACTTATAAAATTTAAAAAGTATTTCACTGATATTAAATATCAATCTTTAACATTATACAGCATTCCACATCAAAAGATTGACTGATTGATTTTCCACTGTTTACGTCCACCGAAAATATTTCACTTGCCGGTGAAAGAGGCTGCACAAATTGTTTCATCGATTATTTATTGTTTTTACGTCCCACCGCAGAATATTATCACTCAATGGAGACGTCACCAATGCCGTGAAGGGCTGCAAATTTAGGCTATGCTCGGCACTCGGGCCTTTGAGCAGGTGAAGCGAGATCTTTATCAGGCGCACACCTGCATGTGACACGGGACCTCGGTTTATTCCGATTCATCCTTCCGAATGACCCGCCCATTCAGTCGCCTCTATAACGACACGCAAGGGATGCTGAGACCTATTCATAACCCCGGATTTCCCACGGAGTTCGCTGCAAAATGTTAGCCTATGTCCGGTTCAGGGCCTTTGAGCATGGAGGAACTTTTTTATTTTCGGTGCCACACCTCTTGTGACACAGAACCTCGGTTTTTCCTGATTATCACTTCCGAATGACCGGCCCCATTTAGTCAGCCTCTTACGACCACGAAAGAAGGATGCTGGGACCGATATTTCTAACGCGGACCCCCCATGGAGTCATTCTGAAAGAAATCCAAAACCCATGTAATTAAGTGATAATTATACACCAATGTCTGATTTTACATACAATTCATTACACACTGCGGAATTGTCTTTTCATTTTGTTTTAGCCCCCGGAATCTACGACTTCAGGGGATATATTATTTTCTGTCCATTTGTCTGTTGCCTGCAAACTTTACATGGCCTACACTTTTTGAATTGGCAATTGTGCGACCTTCATATACACATGTTTGTTGCCTGTATGGACAAGCCCTTTTTGACTGTTCCAAAATTCTATGACCTCCTGACCTTGACCTTGAAGTCTTGACCTACTTTTCATAAACTTTACACATTGGCCATAAAATTTTGAATGGCATGTAGGTGGGACTTTCAATTACACATGTTGTTCCTTATGACAAATCCTTTCTACTGGTACAAACTTTTTGACCTCTTTGACCTTGAAGTTTATCTACTTATCAACAAACTTTAACATTTGCATAACTGGTGATAATTTATTTTCATAGTTCACATGTATAATCCCTTTTGGCAAGCCCTTTCACTGGCATGTGGGATCCGGGGCATCACGTGTTTCATAACACATCTTGTTCTTCTGTTATATCTTATTGTACGCTTTATGTCTATGATTTTACTAGAATTTGAGGGAAAGACCGCTATTTTTTCTATTCAATAGGTTAATTTTACGAATAACTAACATTCTTTGGATAATTTTTACCCTATCTTTTCAAGAAGAATTTTTTAGCTAAAGTTAGACGATTTTCTAACGATTTTGCGGTTTATCTTAGATTCTTACGTATGTTGTGAATGAATGTTTAGTACCATATGTCAATTCATTTTAGACGGAGACCTTTTGTCTGTACGAGACAACAAAACGCGTCTAGTTATGATTATTTATTTTTTACAAATTTGTGCAGCGATTTCTCGAGTATCTCGACCGATTTCGTCCAAATTTTCAGGGATGATAGACTATCACTTGAATTTTATACGGATTTTTTTGTTTTTCGGAACGTCAAACATTACGTCATTATTATTGACGTTTTTGGTGAGGATTTTGGGTGTCATTTTCCAAAGTGTTCTCGGAAAACTGTCTTAGAATTCTCTTCCAATTTTGAGGTGATAGACGAAGATTTCATAATTGTGACATAGAGGGCAATCAAACTTCATCACGCGAAAAAACGTCAAACTCGCCATGACCCGAAAAAACAGTCAAACATTTTCACTGCATTTTGCTCACATTTTCGTCAATATTATCATTATTCATACCAGAATAATTTTGCTAAAACATTGTAGAACAAAAGTCTGTAGGTAAACTTACAAGCGTATTATCAACCATATCAGATTTAGGGGGCAGTCCTTCAAATAATGGCTAGAGGTCAAACTATTTTCTAAATATCTCCAAAAACTAAAAAGAATTTGGTTAAGCCATTATTGGAAGCAAAGTTGCTGATCAACGTTTAGTATACACTGATATCAAACGAAATGAAAATTGCATTACGTAATAAAGAGGATCTTTAGGGCCGAAAAGCCTGAAACTTCTGATCCTTTCTATCTCTAAAGGAAACACATTTTGTGGAAACGTTATTATAACACAAATGCTTGAAATCGTACTCTTGAATAATATGCCATTCTCACATTTTGTCTTACGTCAGCCCTTTAAGCGAATTTACAGGGGATGACCCCTAAAATTCAAACAGTCGTACATATCTTGAAAACTAAAAATATTTGTGATACATGCTTAGGACAAAAGCTGGTAGATAATGACACCCTATTCGCCATCATGAAGGCTTTTAGGCCAGCCCTTAATTTAAGGAGCGAAGGAGGTCAAACTAATTTTCTTAAATAGTCTTAAAAAACTAAAAACGAATTCGGTTTAAGCATTATTGAAGGCAAAGATGCTCGTGTCCAACGTTAGTATCAGCATAGATATCAACAAAATGAAGAGATGATTAACGTATAAGGTATCTTAAGGGACCGAAGCACTGAAACATGATCCTCTTCTATCTCCTTTAAAAGGAAAAACATTTTGTTGAAACGTTAATATACAATGAAATGCTTGAAATGTGACTCCTGAACAATATGTCATCTATCAAATATTTAGATCTTACGTCGCCTTTAAGGAATTTCAGAGGAGATGACCCCCTAAAATTCAACATGAATATGTCTTAACTAAAAATAGTTATAGTCTGATAATTGTAGAAGAAAAGCTAGTATTCATGGACAAGCCCTATTTAGCCCATTATGACTGTTTTTAGGGCAGCCCTTTAAAATTTAAGGGCGAAAGGGTCAAAAACATTTTTCTAAATATCTTAAAAACATAAAAAGAATATGTTAAGCATTATTGGCAAGCAAACGATGCGGTCGTTCCAACCGTGTAGTTCAACTGATATCAAACGAAATGAAATTTTACTTACGGTTAACTAAGGATCTTAAGGCGCCGAAAGCCTAGAAACTTTGATCCTTTCTATTCATTAACAGAAAACATATTTGTGTAAACATACATTAAACATGAAATGCTTTAAATTGCTACTGAATAATATTCATCTTCAAATCTTTTCTTACGTCACCCTTTCAAGGAACTTTACAGGGCATAATGTAACACAACCTGTGAATAATATATTAAAACAATTGTATGTTGATTGTAATTTTTAACTAAGAAAATATGTTATTTCGCATTGTAGTAATACATTGTACAATGAATTGAGGTTATTTGGAATATCATCACCAAGCTATACTGCTCAATTTTGATCCTTTCAAGACCACGTGAATTCGCCGCAAATATGAAAGCTATTTTAAGAGTCTCAGTGCGCGAAGACTTTAAGCAATTTAAATTGGTTCAGCAGTCAACAAGTGTTCAAGGTCGAAACCTACTCTTTCTACTATTACATGTATCTTATAATAAACATAAAACGATTATACATTCTGCAGTAAAGACAATTGGATTGGACTTTCCTAGATAAGAATGCTCGTATCCAACGATTAATGATAATCAAACTGGAATTCAAATCAAGAGGCGATAATCGCAGAACTTGAGTACGACCGCCTTAGATATAGAAGCTGGATCTTTAAGGTCGCGTCGATAAGCCTATCTGAAAATCTTGATCCTTTCATCATCTCTTAAGAAACACATTGCCTTGCTGCATCATATTTACTATTTTTACACAGTGATATTAATGGCACGTTGGTTGACATATGTGACTGAACGGCTGAACAATATAGCGCATCTATCAAATTTTTGTCGTGACCTGGCTTACTTTGGCCACATTGTAAGATATCCAGCGGGTGAGCATAAAGAACCCCTAAAAATAATCAAACATGTGTATATATCATTGAAAACTAAAAACAATTTCTTTACATTGTTTATAATTGTATATTTCTCTTCTCTTGTATTGTTGTTTTGTTGAAATCTTCGGGAAAAATGCCACATTGCTTAATTTTATTTACTTCCTACGACTTTGTATGTTTATAAATAGTATGACACAATCGATTTTAGATCACGTCCAAGCTCAAATACTCTAACTCAATTCACTTAATTCGAACGGGAAACGCAGTCATGTATACATGCACAAAGATAGACGTTAAACATCATGATCTGGCAGCAAACGTATGTAATAAGCAAATCTCACGAATATGGCCTTAGTATGGATCTAGGATGTACTTTGTTATTCATATGTGGCTTATGATTTTTTTCTGTACAAATTTTGCAGGCGGATCTTCTTCTCCAATACTCCAGCTGAGATAACGTACAGCCGATTTTTATCCTGAATTCTTGCAGTCCGCTGATAGATACCACTATTACATATCTCGGCTCATTATAAGCGCCCTATTTATGTTTCTTATCATAGATTATTATGTCGAAACGTCCCAAAATTTACTGTCATTTTAATAATAGCAATCAACCCTTTTTGTATAGTGACAATAACGTGCAATTATGTAGGCCTGCTTATTAAATATATTTTGGAAAGATGCTTGTGTGTCTAGAGATCCAGAGGCTTTTCCTTCTCAGGACCCCCCCACAAAAGTTATTGAAGAACTGATGTCAGAGTGACTGTGAAAAAAATAAAAATGCAGGAAGGAGATATGTGGTAGTGCAATATACGAGTTGAATGAGAAGCCATAGCGCCTTGGTAATTTACTAATTTTATTGGAGGAGTGATAGAGTCCTGATACCCTTTCTATCAAGGAGGAGAACTATTCCTCATAACTGTCCAAATCCTAACGACATGATTTCTGCCTAGTTTGCTGTGCAGGGGATTGTTGAGGGATTTTCGGGAGTCATAGAGTATTCTCACTGTGACCCCTCAAAGAACTATCCTAGAGGTTTAGACAAACTGCACCAGCAGGATGATTCATATACTTTTATGTAAGCTTTGATTTTTTTTCCAGCGCCCATATTTGAGATTTTGGAATATCCGAATGACCGATTTGCACTGCCATGCCGTGCAGGCTGCTCACCCAAATTTGCGGAATGTGCCTGATCGCGGAGAGAACATTATATAGTTGCAAAATCAAACCATCAGACAGCAAGGCCCAACCCAGTTGTCAGTTGAAAAAAAAATTCCTGAACAGGCGTGCAGAGGGCTCCCATGACCCGAAAAAACGGTACTGTCCATAAAGAGGCTATAAAGGGTCCATCAGGAGATTTGTATCCTCTAAAGCTTGCATATTGGATGTCAATCAGGGACAAGCATTTGCGGTTTTAGTGTTTGATTGAATTTGGAAGTGTTGTGGGGCGTTGATTTGCTTGAAATGTGGGATGAATCACATTAGAGCGCGAGTACAGGGGTTGCATTCTATGAATTAAGGTCGTTTCCTTTAAAAAGAAGTGTATGGCTAGAATTGCCCGGTTCTATATGCGGATACACTCTTCTAAACTCTCTTTGTGATTGGGCAATATATACAAGTCATATCTCTTTATACATACATAGACCCAATAATATATTGTATACAGTAATCATTGTGACGATGAAATAAAGTTGAGGTAATACAAGCCGATATTGTAGTGTCGAATGCGACATATCGAGTAAAATGCTCGTCTGATAGTTGGCCAGCCCTTCAAATTAAGGGGCTTGTGGTACTGGTAGGGGGAAGGCGGTAATCACCAACAATTTTTTCTCAGAAACTGCGTCAAAAAAGAACTATAATGAAGATATTTTTGTTTAATTGGCTATATCTCGGATTATCCTTGAGCTCGACAAGTATGACGCTTCATTCCTACAAGTGCCTCCTCAGATGCTTGTTATCTAGACCACTAGAAATCAATTCAACTGGAACATGAAAAATGGATGATATCATTCTACGTAATTGAAAGGATCATCCACTTTAGATGAAAAGGTAAAACTGAGCCGAAAGCTGATGAGCTTGGCACGAAGACTGCAGAACGTGTGACATGAAACTTTGATACTTTCTATCTGCTTAAGTAGCAGTTAGTAGGCGAAATAATAGAGCAACACTATATTGATCAAGAGATAGTGAAACTGTTGGTAGGATTTGGCAATGATGATCAACAATGTTTCTAACCAAGAAATGTAGCATTGCTTTGAAATCGTATGACATAGGCTAAAATGTCTTGTAAGACGAAAGCGACATCCCTTGAGACGAGAGAGTATTCACTGATAAGGAAATTCCTGCTTCGAATAGCTTTTTTTCATGTTGACGATTACGTCTTGCCCTTGTAAGGAAATCGAGTTGGGGAGTGTGCGCCAATCTAACTATGTTTCTACTACTTTTCTGTAGTATTCTGTCTTAGGACGACCTATGACTAAACGAAAAATCTATATGTTTGTTCTGAGATAAGCATTATAGAACAAAAGGACATGTAGATAGAATAGATCGCAAGCAAGATCTGTGGTCCATATATCGAAGTTTTAAGTCCGGAGAGTTATTCGCTTAGCCGGCACTCTTGTTTAACAATTATGAATGGGATTATTTGCTTGAGAGAGCAACCCATAAGCCGGCCGCATATTTAATGTGTTCATAGGAAGGGAGTGGGATACACCATAGAAAAGCTATTTTTAATTCATTATCTAAAATAATAATACTTAGCACCAACAAACAGAGAACTTGCCTATTATGATATTACTCGAGTTAAGCGATAAAGCACTGCCTACAGTTCGATGTGTGTAGTGAAAAGTGGGTGCCACCCCCCAGAACGTTATAAGTATTCAGCCTGGAGCTATAAGCTCTAAAATGTATGAAATGTGTAGGAGAAGAATTACTCGATTACGTTAGAAAAAACGCGGAAATAGGAAGCTTTTGAAGCCCGAGGGCCTGCTCTCTGACAAAGATCTGAAAGGAGACTCTTATAAATAGCCTCTAATTGTTTGACTCATAAAGTACACTCTACCGAAACCCAGGATTTACTAAAAAACATTTTATCATGGTGAAAGTAGTAAACAAGACTGTAATGCAGGCTGGGAGTTATAAGACACCTACGACCGAGTGATGCAAAAGTTACCAATCGTGGTACTATTGAAATTTGCAGGAAGTCGCCACAGCTTTATAGGTCACATCTGGCCTACTTTATCCAGGTTTAGATACGTTTGAATAGCGGATATTACTTGATTGCCATTTCGGTCCATCAATTTCTACGACTACAAGCCTTCTAGTCCAAGGGGTCAGATACTGTCATGCCAAAATTTTAGGAGCCTTCAGGCATTTTGACCGTCTAGCTGCACCAACTTCGTCGTGCGTTTTGCTTAAGGTGAACCGTTCAATAGTCTCTTGCAAAATTTTAGTGTTCGTCCTACTGGGAAACTGGAATCCCACATTTTAAAAGTCTATTCTAAACCCGAAAATGTATTAGTGTAGTGGTGAGCACATCGTTCTGCTGAGTTTGAACAGGGAGATTAATATTGTACCCTCCTAAAATTTAGCGACAACGTTAACTCATGCCATAATACAATAATATATGCAGAAAACACTCTTAATAAAAGTGCTTGTCGCTAAATATGTGTGAAAGCATCTCTGAATAATAAGGTAAAACAAGAAAAATAGCATAGGTAATAATAGAAATACTAGTGACAAGCCCTATTCGCCCAATATGACGTTTGTAAGTGACTAATGACGCAGCCACACTATATTATAACAAGAGCAGAACAGGCAGATCCATAAATATTCATTACTATATTGTCCTAATATATTATACTTAAAATAACTAATGCAAGAATACATTAGATTGAGCAAAAGTCAAATAGTGATCTTGAGATTTTAGAATGAATATTGAAACTAACTAGTCGACCGCATGCTCGTGTACGCAAAGAAGCGGTGGTTTTATCAAACTATATTCAGCAAATATATAACTAACCTAGAATACTCACACGACATGAAATTATTTTTAACTTACTTCCTATGGAACTTCCCTCATAGATAACGAATGTGGTTAAACACTTAGATGGCGAAGTTTTTGCATAAACAAGTTAGACTCTATATTGATATTTTCACACTTTCTATATATCTCACTAAAATAAGGTCACAAAATCATCTAGTTTAATTGAAACGTTTATATAACACGAATGCTATTTTTTTTTGACATGTCGTACTGTCATACTAACAATATAGTAGCTATACCATTCTCAATATTGGTAGCTTCTACTACTCGGCGCCTGTTTAAGGAAATTCACGTGAGATATGAAATGCCTCGAAACCATAAAAAATATTCATCACTATTTCCTAATATCACACAAGAATCAGTCGAAAACTAATGATATAGCCTATGCCATTGTGTTTGATACATTGTTTTGTAATTATAATATGCGATGGTAATTCACAGGCTGATATCTCCGTCTCTTGAGTTGCAATCATTAGTCATTTTACAAGCAATTTTACTGAATAATACGTTGTTCATATCATAGTGTCTCTCTGTGAAATACAGATACTAAAAAATATAATAGCACCATATTATGCTAATAAGACATTTATTCATCTATTGTTAATTTGAACACTACAGATTTCGACCACTTTCGCTAATAGAGAGTGACTCATCATATTCTCACCCTCCATCATTTACTACATGTGAATACCAAGTGTAAGTAAATTTTGTTCAAATTCCAAGAACACTATCTCGTTGCTCGCAACGAGACTTCCGAATCTAGTTATTCTTATTTTTTTATCTTACAAATTTTTATAGTCGCAAGTATTTTTGTGCTGCTGAATATTTAAGTGGAAACGTGTATGAAACCATATGGTAACTCTCTCTGTCTCACGAGTAGTCTCATGCAGGGCCTTACTTCTCGATTGTGATTCATTTAGATACTAGGATTGAGCAATTAGTAATTACTGATTATTATTTTAACAGGATATTGCAGTCCTTATTCTTGCGCTTTTCTGAACAAACCATGTCTATTTCAAGTTATTTCACTCACTATCAAGAAATTTGTGTTGTTTGCACGAGTCTGAGACTGCAATATAATATATCATGTATTCTACTTGATAATTGTCTTATGGCTTTGTGTGGGTGATGAAGATAGTTTGTTACTTCTAGACTTTAAATTTTTCTTTGTTATTATTGCTTTAAAGTAAATAATTTAATCAGGTTAATTGCTGTTCTATGTGAAAGGATCCACATTATGTCGATTGTCTCAGCAGTTGTTATATATATAAGATTTAAAATGTTTAACTTCGATGTTTTATCTATAAGCTCCAGTATCTTAGCATACGCATTCTTAAAAAGTTATAAAGGACAACTAACGATTTTTATCTCCCCATCATGATCATGTAACTGATGAGCAAAAATTATTAATTAGCTTCATATTGTAAAGATTAGCTGTCGTATTCTTTTTTTCTTTTTTTTTTTTGTTTTTTTTTTCTTTTCATACTGATTAGTCTTCGAGATCGTGAACATATAGTTTTTATATAATATATATTTTATAATATAGTATAGAGAGAGGAGAGAGAGAGAGAGATGAGATGAGTGAACAGAGAGAATTAGACATGATAGAGAGAGAGAGAGAGAGAGATTCAAAAAGTATTTTTAAATGTAACATGTAGGTTCTTAAAATTCGGTTGTTTAGGCAAAGTAGAATCATGCAGAGACTCGTGTTGCTGTGGAAAAATAGATTTCAGAAAAAGAAAATATTTTTTGAAAAGTGAGAAAGGAAAAGAAAACAGCAGCAAATAATAAATAGATAAACAAATAAATAAATAAAAGAAATTACACACGCGCACGATGTGTAAATAAAATCGAGATCGGTATACAAAATATAGGGCACCTTGTTACGGAGTTATCTCTCCTGTTCCCTCGCGACTGCGTAAACAGGGTGGATATTTTTATATTTATGTGGTAGCAAGCCTGCAAGAATAAACAAGTAGGCATACGGGAAACTTACTTTTAATCTGCGGATAAGTTATGCATGCTACAGGTATGTAAAATTTTTGTGTTTTCTCTCAGGTTACCTTTTCAAATTATTGTTTTTACCTGGGAATTGTATTGTTTGACCCCTACCTGTGACATATTATCATATAACAGTTACTGGGTAATCTGAAGCACGCTTACAGTCCTGAAGAAGTGAGTTTATGGTCAGCATACCAAATTTTTTTTCTATCTGACATTTTCAGCGAGAAGTTTGGGCACAAATAGATCTGTATCTATGTAAAGTAATCAGGTAATTTTAAAACGTTGATTATAGACGTCTAGCAGTCTAGTGTGGTTCTGACCTAAAATTTACGATTGATTATGTTGACATTGTATATATAGAGAGAGTACATGTATGTACGTTAAAATGAACGTCATGTGTTTTACATTATATGGTACACAGTGGGGGGTTAGGACAATAGTTATCAGTAAAAAAAAATGATAATACACAACTGGATTTTGATTATGTACAATCCTGGCGGTTCGGGCTACATTTGGATGATTGCCATATTCATTTATTGATTTGTCCACATGCTTTTCTTTAGCGCCGAGCACAGAAAATGCCTACTGTAAAGGTCTGGTTATATACACAAAATTATAATGGTCTGGTTCTTCAATCAGGATATTGAATATCGACCATGTTTTTGAAATCCAATATATAATCCAATGCTGAATTATCAATTAGACATTCATATATTTCAAGAAATGCATGCCAAGCCCACTGAATGGCTGTAAACAATTAGGTGACTGTAGGATTGAAAACTCTGTGAACTCTGTCATAGTCTGAATTCCCTTAAACAAATATACCTTTCAAGTTTAGGTTAGGTTTGACAGATTGTTGAGTTATATTGGTCCAAAAATTCATATTATCAAAATATTATGCAATACAAATTGTGTGGTTATTTTTAGTGACATTAATTTTATCATGTTGGTGTGAAACTGCATAATGTCCTGACTCCTTATGCTTGTAGTATTGCCTATTGGTTTAGATAACTAACACATATGTAATAAAGAAATAAGTGATTTATCCTT
>CAJDSM010156280.1:0-10811 GCA_903981925.1 Ostrea lurida
GGTTAGAGTATTGATATACTCAGTTAACGCAGTGGTAGCTACACCATTGCGTAAATTTACTTTGATCAACGAGACATTTAACCATTGCGTTGAGACTAACCAATTTGATTAGAGTTAACGCATCGTCATCTCACCACTGCGTTTAAAGTTAACCACCTTTTGAAAAACCGGGCCCTGGTTGTTTACTTTAGTCCTCTCATGTGTTTTATAGAATGTCGTAAATAATTTTGAACCTGACCATGTTTGACAAACTGGACGGGGATACAACATACTCACTGTAGTAATGCACATGCTTGTTCTTAAACATTCCTTTTATCATCATGATGTTTATATCTCTAAGATATAAAGCCACTTTTCTGACAATATAAGTCGACTGTATGGCCAAAAGATGTGCCGATAGCATCAGTTATCGACTCCAAAAGCCACCCAAGGATGAAGTGGAAAGAAACAGTCGTACATGTTGTGTGTACACAAGATCAGACGTCTTCCCAGCGTGCTTGTTTAACCATGGGCGAATACAAAACTACATCACAAAGCCTGGCCGTTTGGACACCGAATTTTATTTTCCTTAAAATATCAATACTTTTGATAACGGTTCATGAATGGTTTGTGATATCGCTTAGGTCTGCGTGATCAGTGACTATATGAACTCACAAGATCTCGTCCTACTATGTGTGCTTATGTAAACTCCAACCACCAAGATGACGCTCTTATTGCCGAGTGCTTTCTAAATGTTGGCAATCATTCTATCAATATGATTCAAATTGTTTTGTGTTTCTATTCACTAATCATCATTACATTGTCCACGTTTACATGACCTCTCATTCATTGTAATTCTCTGACCCCGAAACGATAGAGAATTAATTGAAGAACACGTCATAATTGTATTGTCCATTTTAATCTTTTCTCCATTTCTTGAAATTGTCGGTTGTGATTGCCATATTGAAACTGATGTGAAACGTCATTTTCTCTGCCTAGAACGCATTATTATTCCTACCTTATTGAAGGAAGGCTTAGAGAATATCAAAATATTACTAATATATAGTGACATCTAGAAGGGTTATTAAGTATTGTTTTTGTTGTTCATCAAATGGAAATAGTGTGGCTGGATCCAAGCTTATAGGTCATGGTCATGCAATTCGGCCATGATATCGATTCATCGGCCATAGACAATAATAAATATCCCCAGAAAGCAAACCGAACATAGCTTTTTACAACCTGGTCACCTTGTGACAGTTCCTAATTATTGAAGAATTTTTCCAATAAATACGAATATCAAATTATTCCCTGTTATATCCTTTTCTTTCATATGTAACTAATGGTTTCAAAGACAGTGAAGGTGAAAGAACATCTGAGATATAATGTAGTCAGCTGTTTCTGGACAATTAGACCCCACCCTCTAAAATCTATGCTTCAGAATAATGACAATGAATTGTAATTATGTATATAAGACGCACCAATATTCTTATTGAATAACGAGTTCTGTATAAATAAGCAGAACTATAAACTACACGGAGATAAAACAACGCCAACAAGTGTTTTTTGTCATGATAAAAGACAAAATTAAAACAGTTCTAAATGTCAGAACTTAGGCATAATATACCATGATTACGTTTAACACATTGTTTACTTCGTCATTTCACATAATAAAGTGATACGTTAAAATACAAAGATATAGGTAAAAAAAAAAGGGGGGGGGGAGTATGCTACGATAATCGTAAATAGTATTTTCACGGTATGATGTTTGAAGGGAAAAAGTTCATAGTATTCGTACCGGTAGATTTTGTATCCTGAAATCGTTCTTATTTCTTCAGCTGTTTGCTTTAAGTATTGATATTAAAAATCAATCACATAAAATCGATTAGGTCCTACATCAGTTGTAGACCCTATTCATATTTCATGATGATAAAAATATTTCTTATGTTTCCATATACATTTGAAGAAGACAAGAACACGAAGACGTTAGCTTTTCTCAACACCGTCGTATTTCCTATATATTATATAAATCTTACCTATCTATTTGATAAAACTATCACAAAGCCGACTAAATCAGGAGAGAGGAAAGAAAGAAGTTGAGTAAATTGGCGTTTTGACATATTTAATATACTAAATTATACATGACCAACAAGACTAATAATATTGTCAAATTAAATATATACAAAAACTCTAGCACTAAATCTACAAACGTATTTATACTGCAAATTATATGTTTAATGTGTTTGGCTCGCAAATAAATGTTTTCCAGCGAAGGATTTTTTCCAATGGGCTGATCCACAATGCCTTATGTAGGCTACCGATGGCGCAGTTTGATAACTTTCAAAAATAAATTTCGGTATTATTCACAAATAATGCGTGATAAAGATACATTTTTCTGCATTATTTCATAAACCATGACTCCATATTTAAAGTAATTAAAATGGAAATAAGAAATCAATGTATCTAGTGCATCAAAATTGATACCGTATTTAATTCAATGCAAAATAAATACACGGAGCTGTAAATTGTCACTGCATTACTTATGCAGAAACGGTATTACATAACATACAAGGTACGGAGAATGAACAGAAATGGAGTAGCTTCAAGATGTGACATTTCACTCGGTGACACTTCCTGAAAATTGAACAGGTCATCACACTGAATATCTACACTAATAGTCAAAAGATCATACGTTCATTTCTTTTACCAGAGCATTTAATGTTGCATGATTTACAATATTTGGAACAACCTTTCTTAACTGTTTAAAAGAGAATGGTAAGTCTACACTTATAAGAACAAGTAAAATCATGTAATGTAATTGTTGCTTCCATTTAAACATGGGGGAAATTTGTCGGTATCGAATAGTGAAACTTTTGAAACGTATATTGTTAATTTATTTCACATAATTTACACTTAATGTCAGAGACAACCTAGGAAAAAATACCCGAAAAACAAAAAAGAATGAAAAACAAAACAAACAAAAAAAAAAAACCCCTCCAAAAACAAAAAACACCCTTCCCCTAAATACATATATAGAGGGAATAATCGCCTCGTTAATAGATCTCTCAAGTGCAAAATTCAGCTGATAAATAAGATCATGATATCAACTTAGAACTGTGAATTGTCATGATAACTAATGTGAGGCAGATACCACGTGTAAATTGAGACATGAACAGTTACTGGTTTTAATTGTCATTGCATCCCCTTTCGACCGGTCACACCCACCGTGAGCCGTATATCTTGATAAGGTAAATGAAATAATCATTGTTTAAAGAACGGCCTTACAATTGATGTATAAAAGTTGTCGGACAGCATCGACCCAATGACAGGTTGTATTGGCCAACTAGATCGTTATATAACGACCATATAAATTATACAATATCGACATTAAACCAGAATGTTGAAACCTCTGTAACATCAACTTGTTTGTCAGTAGCCTGCATTTTCCAATATCATTTAGTAGACATATTTGTCAAGAATCACTTCATCGAATAGTTTTTGCAAATCTGGATTATATCATTGTGTGTTGTATGCAAACTCTGAATGGTAAGTTGTCAAAGAAAAGGTTATCAGGGGAGTGCTGTTGTATGTTTATAAATACCAACAGACTGGTATGGTTATTTCAAGCTGTACAAAACCTAGATAATAAACAGCATTAAATTGAATGATGAAAAGGCGGAAAATAATGAACCGAGAAAAAATAAATCTTACATGCATGAATTCTAAAAGGAACACAAAATTACGAGCAGGGCAAACACACGCCTCTATAAATACAAATAGGATCAGGTGCCTAAAAGGAGTAAGCATCCACTATTGACCAGTAACATTCGCCATGAGCTCTTTATCTTCATCGGTTAAACGAGGTTATCCGCATTCAAAATCAATCTAATATATGGTATAAAACAAGTCAGAAATCATTTAAACTAATTGAAAGTCATTCTGACTATCATCAAGTTAGGTCAATAGTTTGTTAACATATATGTTTATCGCTAACAAAATATGGTCATTTATGATTCACATTCTTATCGAAGAAGCAATGTTTTATGAGTGTTGAAAAGTCATATATATTAATTCTGCTATTGATGAAAAAAATCATTTCTTTAATAAAAGTAAACTGACAAATGGTGTAGTTTTCAGTAACTATTAAAGTATGCACATCTAAAGGTAACTTTTCATACTCGCTTCTCATTGCTTTAAGTTTGTGTTTATTTGTTACCTTGTCTAAGATCCGGTTTCTTGTTGCTTCGTGACATACATTGGAATTAAACTTATGTGACGATCAAACAATTCATTATTCTTTATCTATCAGATTCACAGGGGATGCTTACTCCTCTTAAACACCATGTCCCACCTTCAGGGGCCATTGTTTGCCTAACTCTTTAATTTGTATTATATATATATACCATTCATAAGATTGATCACTGTTCGTTACATGTATTTTTACCTTTTTATTCAAGTAAGATTATGTTTGAAACTCAATATAATGCAAAGAATACAGAGAGAATTTTGATTATGGAATTTTCTTTTCTTTAATCTGTATAAATTAGGCTTCTTGTCCATGCTTATATGAAACAGTTTGGGATAATTGATTGATTGATTAATTACTGTTTTACATCCCACTCGAGAATATTTCACTCATATGGAGACGCCATCATTACCGGTGAAGGGCTTCAAAATTTAGGCCTATGCTCGGCACTCGGGGCCTTTGAGCAGGGAGGGATCTTTATCGTGCCACACCTGCTGTGACACGGGATCTCGATTTTTCCGGTCTCATCCAAATGACCGCCTCTTAAGGGAATGCTGGGACCCTATTCTAACCCGGACCCCATGGGTTTAGTTAGGGATAACAATAATTGTAATCAAATAAACAGTAACACAAATGCAAATGTTTAAATCCATGAATGAAAAAGATAATAAACAGTTCATAAATTTTATAAAGAATACAAAATCGAGAACAGAATTTAATTCCTACAAACACCAGACGTGAAAGTAGACATCATAATTTGCAGTCAAAATCAGTATATAAAAGGATATTCCTTATTATTATATCATTATTGATTTCTATGTTCTACATTGCTACTATATACTTCTGTTCAAAATTGTTGTCCTATGCGCGATAATATGCTTTTGCGAAACGCACAGATCTTAAAATTGAGCCTTTGATATGAAATATTAATTACACAACAGAATTATTAGGCAATTAATATCATCAAGCTTAGTAAAGAGTAATTACATGGAGTAAAATCAAATTATGAAAATTAACTTCGAACACAGTTTAGTTTTAAGTAGATTGTATGATCATGTATATTTGTATAATGTGCATGACTTCTGATACGAGTACAGTTGACGATTAAAATCTACGGGGTGGTCCATGTGGGATCTGGTTCAGCGATAAAGACCGGAACTCGATCTCACTATTTGTGCAACACATGTAATCTTGTTATTTTGATAATGATGTTTTGAGGAAGATAAACAACAAAGAGGAGCTCTTTAAACTCATTAAACAGACATGCAGTCTAGGAGTGCAGCTTCAGTACAACATACATACTGAAGACAAGTATAAGGAGGGAAAACGCTGGTTTACAGCAGTAGACGGCAGGTTTTATTATCTTTCTGTACTACACTTATAATAACTCGATCGGTGATATTAAATTTCAAACATTATCCTAGTAAAAATGAATTTTCAGCATTACACGGGTGATATTGCATTTAAAACATTAGACTAATGCTATTGAATTTAAAACACTATAGTGGTGATTTTGCCCCTCCGAATCTGAAATATAGTCCCAACATACTCTGCAAGAAACTTCTGCAATGTTATGCATGTATTTATTATAAAATTATTTTTTATAGAATAGACGTATACTTAAATCAATGTCGTTTTAAAAGGGTTTATATCCTCTCTTTTATTCATTATAACCCACATCTCATTTATTTCATGTAAGATGTATCAGATGGTTTAGAAATTCACAAATTATTTATTTTCTATTACTGCAGATTACCAAGACTTTAGGCTCACAATGGGTTCACGGCGGGTATGACCGGTCGACAGGGGATGCTTATTTCTCCAAGACACCTGATTCCACCTCTGGTGTGTCCACCTCTGGTGTGTCCAAGGGTCCGTGTTTGCCTAATCTTGTTTTGTATTCTATTTGGGACTTACGAGATTGATCACTGCTCGTTAGCTTTACCGTTACATGCTGTAATAATAATTCATAAACGTGTATCATTAAACATCAGAAGAAAAAAATTAGTTTGTCAGTAGTGGATGACTTTGTAGTGTTTAGTACCGCAAAAAAGTGTTGCAATAAGTGAAAGTTAAATGTCATAAAACTAAAACTTGATATTTGGATAACTAATAACGTTCACTTTACTTAGAAATCCCTTATTTAATTACAACTATCAGTGTATTCATAGCAACGTAGCAAAGGATCGTCAGCACGCCATAGTTAACATAAGAAATCCAAGAGGGGAAATCACGACAAGTTCTAAGAAATGAGGTTTCAGACAGTCGTAAATCGTACGCTTGTTCAGTGCAAAAACCTATGGAGATTCTTTTCTAGTTTCAATGATTAATTAGAAAGCGGAAATGAGCCTAAAGTCGACTACAATTAGCAGTTACTCAATCGTTGCATCATATGGTACCAGGACACTAACAATCTAATTGAATTTCTATTTTGAACTCTTCCATGCTTTGAAGATGGAAAGTGCTTTACAGATAAATAAGTGTGTGCTATTTCAATCTGCTAATTCAATGAGCTGACACGTCTACTTTAGTAAATGACAAGTTTGTGTGTTCTGCAAAACACATACGAATATTTATTGTAGGTTTCTGTACTCAAAGCATAAATATCGGAAGTACAACCCCAGCTGTACTGAGTGAATAGTAACACCATTTCACCTCTTTCTGATATTAGTACTGACAAGACAAGTCCCAGACAGATACACATCAACAAGGATGACATGGAAGGTTCGTCATTTTATTGACGTTCAATGTGGATACTGTTTCTTTCATCGTCCAGGCAGTTGATTAACAACAGCATGAAGCTAACATTCATTGACAATTAACATAGCATCATAAAGTACAGAGGTCACTTTATTACAGATCTTCTACAAACAATCTTCTCATATGTTCATATGAACGATAAAGCAAGTAACCATTCAGGCGTATTACCGGTATTTCAACAAATCATAGATCATATATACCAACACTGTCAATTGACCATATGTTTCAATTTGCGGTATTCTTTTAAAAAAACACTTTCTCGGCGGATTTTGATATCTTTTAGCTCATAGATTTTCTTAATTTTGGGGGAACTAGCGTGTAGATAATGTAAATGTCACACTTCAATTGAGTATTTTGAAAGTAGAGGTTCAGCGATTTTTTCATGTGGAATTCTATTATATGACATGTTTATTCATCGGCCCAATAGTCATCTTCATGAGAGGAGGCGTTTTGCAGTAGTTCAATAGCATAGATAAATATATCAAGATAATGCAATTGTTTAAAAGCATAGACCAGGATATACAAAATATTATGCTCAGTAATGCTGTAGTAATAAAGCATAGATCAAGATACACAATATATTATATCCAGTAATGATAGAGATTGGGATACCAAAAATATTAAACCTAATAATGTCACGGTACAAATGCACATATTAGATTACAAAAAACATAATATTCAGTTATGACATAGTTCAAAAGCATGTACAATATATCATATCCAGTAATGAAATAATAGAAAAGCATAGATCAAAATATACTAGATATCATATCAAGTAATGATATGATAGAAAAGCATAGATGAGGATACACAATATATCATGCTTAGTAATGACATAGTGCAGAAGCAGAGATCAGGATACATAAGATATTGACCTCAGTAATGATGTAGTACAAAAAGTATAGATTGGGATACACAAGGTATCATATTTAGTAATGACATAATACAGAGGCATAGATCCGGATACACAAGATGTCATACACAGCACTGACATAGTTGAGATGCAAAATGAAGCAACCCCTGCCATGACCTGTGGCCTATGATTTTAATTTTTCATCTAAAAGACCCTTGATTTACACTTCTAAATGTTTAGCGTTTGGAAACGAAAATTCACTTTTTAGTACGTATGACGTACGTGACCATGACACAAGCCAGGTTGAACTCGTGGCCTCCCCATACAAAATGAGCGTACTACATTGGACTACTGTGGTACCGTGACCGTGGTGCGAAATATCGCAGACATTATTAGTTATATGGATTCTTGGCAGGGTATATGGACTCATATTCCACTCTCGTACTAAAGTTTATATTCTCCCGAGCCGTCAGGCGAGGGAGAATATATACTATTTGGACAGGGAATTATGGACTGTACCATCATTACTGCATGCCTAAAAAGAAATCCATATAATGGACGAATATGTACTCTGCAGAGCAACCTCAATGTGAAGAAAAATCGAAGACAAATCCCAAAAACGCCGGAAGAGAGGCAGAGCCCTGCAAAAAAAAAAAGAAGGAAATTGAGTTGATGAAAAATCTAGCTGTTTTCATTGCAACAGTTATTATTCTAGTATAAATTTGATTTACGGAATAACTTTGAAGAAGAGCAATTGTGATTTATTTATTGAATTTCAACATTGAATTTTAATGTTTAGAAAGGAAGGGTGTAGAAAATACTAAGGCATTGTTGACATGTTTAAATATTTAGCCTAAAACCAAATAGTTTTGCAGCCGCCTTGAACGTTTAACTATGAACGCCTGCACAAACTCGATCGTTGATAAACATTATAATATTCCAAAGCACGCAACGCGTATGTTGTTATTTACGTCATTAGCGGGCAGATTTGGTAATTAATTTATCAAAGTAAGTAATAAATGTTAATTTACAAAATTAATTTTTGTAACATATTTCCAATAACATATAAGGTTGGATAAATGCCAAAAATATAAGAATTTCTTATATCTGAAGCGTTTTTAACATGGGAGCCATTTGTAATCTCTTCTATTTTTTCTATGGAACAGGAGTATTATGGGCCTCAGTATGTCAAACGGGCTTGATCATCTTTTTCATGCCAAAAAATACCAAAAATGAGTACTTACAAAATTTTTCTCTGCAGTAGATACATTATATATAAGTAGTTTCATTCAAAATTCTTTCAAAAAGTTTCTTAAATATATTATATGTTTACGTGCCTGAAATTACAGACCATGTGTTTATACCATTTATTTTAGCGGACTAAGATAGAATTAAGTAGCCCCAATAAGTTGATAAATAATTACATGTAGATTCAATGATAGAAACAATTTTGAAGAAATATATGACAACTGGAAATAGATTGATTGCACTCGTCGAGAATATTGAGTTCAATCGTAACTGGCGAACGTTCCGGTTATTATCTTCCGTCCATATATAAGGGATACGATAATATTTTTTTTATACACGGAGGCAATATCCGTAACATGATTCAACAAATACAGGAAATCCGCCTAACCTGTGTTAACATGGGCATTTCGCAAAAATTATAGATGAGATCGTTATAACAGATTTAATTTGCCAGTCTGACTGCCATGCGTCAAGTCAAATGCTGTCTAATGCGTTTACTGTATACCATCCGGTTTAAGCCGATTTCATACACTGATTTGACTACGGATCAAGAAAATGGGTTCCACAGTGGGTTTGAACGGTCAACGGGGAATGCTTCCTCTTTCCTAGAATCACCTGACTCCCATCCTCTGAAGTATGTTGTTCCACGAGAGTCTGTTTTAGACCCAAACTCTTGTAGGTTTTATTAGTTTTATATTCTAATTTGGTGACTTACAGAAGATGAATCATACTAGTGTCTTTGCGCGGTTTTACATAGACACCACCATACCCAAGTCATTGTGAATTTTTTTATAAACACTTGATTACGTATATATAAACTAAAAGCAATGGACAAGTTTAAAGGTCGTGTGGTGGCTAATTTATACTAATTGTCCTATTATTATTATTTGTTTTGGTAATTTGCTTCACCACGATCTCAGAAAGCTAATTTTATCCCTGTCTGCGCTAAACAGAGCATTATGCAACTGATGAGGACACTTTCCGATCAGAAGTTATCCGAAACGGATATTATCTTATCTTCTTCTAAATGTAAATTACTCAAAGTGTTATAGATGAAAAGCTCTATGTGCGTGTTTCCTAAAACGGAACAGGGTTAAAGTGTTATATAAACAACCTAATGGGTAGGCGCATGTGGTTGTGCTACGCTTCTCTCTTGTTCTTAGGTTCCAAAATCGCCATGTCTATATCGAACTTTTTTTGTTTGGCGTGCGATAGGTTACAAACTTTCCGCGTAAGCGCCAATTTTTTGACAGCCAGGATCGATTCGGGCTGTATTTCCTGTTTTGATTTCAGGCGGTTCTATTGCAGAAATGTTAGGGTATACAAAATTCCAAAACCAACAACGGACGCTAGACAATGACGTCACAATACATACAACTATATTTTTACGCGTAAATAACACGTTGTTGAAGTATTAGTTAAAAGCGGCGAGCTTCGAGGAGCAAACAATAGAATTTTGGCTATTTCATTTCATTTCTTTTTTTTAAAATGAAATATTTTCTCGCACCACAAGATGGCCAATCTATGTTTGTGCACTAATATTTATAAAAGGTCCCAATTGAACCCAATGAAATCGGCTCATTTGGTGAAAACAAAAGTCCCCTACCCGTTGTTGGTTGAAGTTATAGCACACACCAGTGATTTTGATCGTGTGAAGAGAAATTGCAAGTGACATCAGAGTTTATGTAAGTGTAATGACCAAAGGGTCGACAGGATGATTGAAACATC
>CAJDSM010156283.1:0-11645 GCA_903981925.1 Ostrea lurida
TTCTTTTGTTCACTAACTGAACAATCAAGGGCATTTTGTGCTGCAGGTGTTTTCTATTCATTCACTCCATGGTACGGAGTCATATCTACATGTCTTCCTCTGATGGAGAGATCATTTTCCTTGCACAGTCAAAATTTAGGGATTTTAATGAAACTAGAGTACTGTTTTGATAAAACTACTGTGAACACTTTTATTTCTTAACTGATATTCAGGATACGGAGGAAGCTATGGAGTTAAATTTTGATCTGAAAAGCATTGTAATTTCGAATACCGGTACATCAGATAAGGGTAAGGAAAGATGTGAATTTAATACCAGTAAAAAGAAACCAAGATGCCCAGCTCGTGAAATTGAAATGAAAATTATTCCGTGGGGAATTCATGAGCTTAATGCTTTTAGAGTTTGATATTATTGAGTAATAAATTAAAAAAAGAATTCTTGTAAGGAAAAAGCGTTGTGAAACGCTTTTTTGATCGTTGCTCTGAATCCAGCGAACTTTACATTACAGCAAGGAAATTTTTTGGTCTTCAAATCATTTGATGGAAAGTCAGCAGAGGATGCTTACTCCTCCATGGCACCTGATCCTACTCTTCGCTTTGGCGGAGGTCCGTGTTGCCCTACGCTCGATTTGTATATATTGTTTTTTGGATTATGATTACGTTTGACACAATGTTAACTTCGCCTTTTTATTAATATTGACGAGAGGTAATAAGTTGAAATTTGTGAATTCTTAAGTTGGGGCAGATAAATATTACTAAGGGGAATGTTTGTCGGTGTGTTTCAGTGACTTTTTCCAATATATTTTGTGTCGATTTAACGGAATTTCAAAATTAATTGTTTCTGTTTGACACAATTATAATGGCGAAGTAACAATGTATTAATTATAATACATTTTTTCGTCTTTCTCGGTTTCCAGCAACCTGTAGACATCTAATATGTAGTTGGGGGTGACCCGAAACTTGTGACAACACTTGTCCATTCTTTTTAAAAAAACCTATTTAACTTACCACTTTCTTATTCAGTAATAATCATTGTAAAAGAAAATGTACTTTGCTGATTATTGCGCTTGATACGCGGTGAACAGTGTGGTAACGGATAATGGAGGTGGCCTGTATGTTTTGAAGAGGGAGGGTCATGATTTTACATGTACCATTTGGATTCGGGTCTGATACTTATAGGTGGCACACCATACCAAAATAAGAGAAATACGAATAGGTGTACCAAATCACTTTTAAGAAAAGAATTTGCTGAAAATACGCTACCATGATGATCATAAAGGTAACTTATAGTAATGAGGGGCAGGATCAGAGAGATCAAATATTTTTTTACACCTTCTACACGCATTACATCAACTAGCGTCATTGGTTATACCCCAGCGGTATTCTTTGCGAATGCACCCATAAACATACTGTACAGGTTAGGTTTTAAGGCTAAATGTGCTGGGTAAAACCACAGTTCTGACATGTTTCAGTAGATCATATATATTCTGTCATCAACCTTCAAATAAAAAAAAACAATCGCTGGCAAGCATCAGAGAGTTGCCTGCTAGACGACAAAAAACTTTGCCACCTGGGTGTTTGATTAGAAAGGTGCAACGCTGTTTAGTGGTCAGGAGTTAAGGTAGCAGTGGCTTACTGTGGCTCCGCTGGAACACTAGGTGGTAATTGAACGGCGAGAAGATACATGTAAGATCTGGGACTGTGTGAAGTCCTACATAGATAGATATGTGTTACTTATAAGGATTTTCGGCAATTCCAACTCCTGGTCATACAGAGACACATTCGTCTTATTTAGGAAGAAACCTTTAGAGACATGTCGAAATTACACAATAAGTGAGTGTTATGCGAGTCCGATATGCATTCTACAAATACAGCGAGGCTTAATTACACATTTGAGAGTCGTTTTTAAAGATTTTTGACCTCAGAGTTTCTATGTATTGTAGGCATATAAGCACGAAAGTCTATTTTAATTATTGCCTTTTTAACCAACTGTCAGAAGTTCGCGGATGTTACCTTTTATAATTATATTATCGGCCTATTCTTTATTTATTGTCCTCAATATAAAATCTACACAATAATGGTAAAGTATCACAAAATAAAGCCGCGAGCTCTCTCTTACTTTGGTGATCCGTTGGCGTATACACACTCACGACTTGGAGGCTCTCTCTAACTATATACTGGCGCGTAAGCATATTATATAAGAGCAATTAACTTAACTCCACAATCTATCCTTTTTGAGTTTACCAAGGATCCTATGAGCTGGTCGTACGTCTACTATAAGCCATTGGTACGCAATTGGAACCCAATATAAGACAGGACAACAAATACAAGATAGCTTTCTAAGATACATAAGATTTTTTGATGCAAGAGAAACCTAAGTATTCTAAGATTGTTCGATTATAAAGGACACAACATAATCTGACATACTAGTACTGCTTCATGTTTGGATATTTTTTTACTTACTATTGACTCTAATGGCAGACTGATAACTGCATTAGATGATAAGCGTGATGACCTAACTTTGCCAATCGTCCAACTTTCCTTTTCTATGTAGTAAGTATAACCACTATCATCTTGCTTATGGTGTGTATATCTCCCAGTTGATTCGATACGCAAACATGTTTATTCATGCGATATTGTGGATTTTTTAAAGCGAGGTCAAGGACTAACAAAAAAGTTGATGTTTGCAGGTTTATAACGAACCGTTTAAAGTTCATCATTTCGCAATTCCTGTGGGTCGCTTAATGACCTTTGTTCTGCAATTAAAAGTATCAACTGAGCATGTTCATGCCCTTTGTTAGGACTGTCATTTTCACTAGATTTGACAACGGATAATCCCGTTTTCCTTATTTGACATAAGGGCTCATCGGCACGCCTGGTGTGACCGGTAAGCAGAGGATGCTTACTCCTCCATTGGCACCTGATCCTGCCTTCGCTTTGTCGGAGGTCCGTGTTTTGCCCTACACTCGACTTTGTATTATGTTTGTTTGGAATTACTGATTTACGTTTAATTACGATGTTAACTTCGCCATATTTTATATCTAAATAAATGCAAAGGACCTTAATGCAAGAAAACCTCTGAAATACGACATTACCATATTACATCAGACCCAAGACAAGACAAATGTTGATTCATTCAGGGACCTTACGATATGACAAATATTGGTACATCAGAACCCTAAGATCCTTTATTAGCATGACTTTTTTATATTCTAACGAGGCAGACGTTATTTCAAAAGCGTCTACGTTAGAAGAAGAAACAAGAGCCCATGGCCACAACCTCACCTCGTGAGTGACTTTAGCCCGTTGGCTAAGCAGTGGTGATTTTGTTTTAAAAAATGCAGGTTTCTCTTAAAACTGACCCACTGGTTTGGAGAAGAACATTTTATGCAAAAACTTTGATTCCCCTATTTGAGAAAAAGGTTTTATTAAAGATTTTCCTCATATACTTTGATCCCCTATTTGGGGCGGCCCCATCGTACCCCGGGTTTCATGATTTCGAACAAACTTGAACTCCACTATATTCAGGAAAGCTTCATATATAAATTTTAGCTTTTCTGGCCAAGTGGTTCTTAAGAGAAGATTTTTCTAAATATTTCCCTATATAATCATACGTTAAAACTTTTTGTCCCCTATTGAGGGCTGCCATAATACTCCCTGGGGCGTTCATGATTTTGAAACAAACTTGAATCTCCTCTTATATCAAGAGCTTTCATATAAATTTCAGCTTTTCTTGGCACTGTGGTTCTTGAGAAGAAGATTTTTAAAGATTTTTTCCCTATATGACTACGGGATGTTCAGTTTATCTGAATCAAGAATATGGGCTCAAAGGCGGGTTTTGTGACCGGTCAGCAGGGGATGCTTACTCCTCCTAGGCACCTGATCCCCACCGTTCTGGTGTGTCAGGGGTTCCGTGATTGCCCAACTCTGTTTGTATTTCTATTTAGGACTATACGAGATTGATCACTGTTTCGTGTAATCTTTGCCTTTACATTCATATTGTTAAACTTTGATCCCCTATTGGGCCCCAATTATACCCCGCGGAGTCTTGATTTGTACAAACTTTTGAATTTCCACAGTATATCAGGAAGCTTTCATATAAATTTCAGCTTTCTGGCACTGTGGTCTTGAGAAGAAGAATTTTTAAGATTTTCCCCTATATAATCATATGTAAGAACTTGATCCCCTATGGTGCACTTCCTCTTTTCGTACACTCCTTCCGGGGTCATTGTATGTTTGACCAAACTTGAGAGTGCTCGATCGGTGTTACAAGAAGCTTTCATATAAAATTTCAGCTTTTCTGGCCCAGTGGTTCTTGAGAAAGATTTTAAAAGTGAGGCCCACACCCCTAGAATTTTTTGCTCGGGATGTTCACCCTTTGATGGGGGCCTGAGTCCTTGAACATTTGAAGAAACTATTGTTAAATGCCCCCTCCTCACCCAAGGATGATTTGTACCAATTTTGGTTGATTTAGCTCCTCAGCGGGGTACTTAAGGGAAGAGTCGAAAATGTGGGAAAAGTTAACGCGACAGACAGACAAGACGACGGACAAGCGAGGGACCCGTTCGTATCAGATACACGCTACAAGACATTGAGTCGCCTCCGGCTGAGTTGCTGTGAGGCTAACGAAAAAGAAATCATCTTTACGTGTTGCTTCTTTGATGTTATTAACAATTTCGTGCTGACAGTGTATAATCGCGACGTTTTTGCGAATCTATACCAATAATAAGTCATGTTTTTCTTTTCACAGCTCATATGTGCGAAAATGTGTTCGTAGTGAAATTTTCAAAAGATATCCTCCTACGGTGTGTGGAACACTAAGATTATAAAAAGATTAACACCACAGAGTATCCTTATCTGCTTCGTACTTGGATATATTCTTGAACATGGACATTGCGGCAAATTAACAACTCAACTTTATTACAAGCGGAACGATTTCGACTTTCTCCACTTGATTTCCACCCTTCCAATTATTTGTATTGATGTTTATTTATGCAGCAACATTTCTATCATTCTACCTTTACAGTTAATTTTTAGATAAATGATGCATGTCCTAGCGTACAAACCATGTTATTCGGCTCACACAAGTAATCTTTTTGTTAATTGGTGAAATCTTATGGTTCCTAAGAAGATGACGCCTATAATGTGGAAATGCCGTGTGTGAATTACCAGTGGCTCAAGTAGCGACTGCTTCCAGATAGGATATAGCGAACAGCGTTGTTTTGAGAAAACTATCCATTTAGCGACTTTGACCTGCTTGTTGTGCATGTAGGCATTCTCAAGACTGGAATACTATACAGTTTTAGTACTTCCCAACTAGGTTATGCCGTGTTGTCTGTCATTTTTTGGTGATTTTGACAGATTATTAACTAAATTGTTGCTATATTGTTGTTGGCCAAATGATATTTAGAAAATTTTTTAGATGACCTGCTATATTCTTATGATGTTTCATATCAAGGTTTACCAATCGACGAATATTAATCGGATAAAAGATAGAAGATATAATTATGGGTTTTTCCAGTCACAGCGAAACATGCATTGCAGACCAAAATGGTAGTGCAATATTAGTCACTATGTATCAATGGTGTTTGTTCATGGTATTTCATATAATCAAAGAGTTTATTGCCTTGTCTTAAACAAAACACCATTTTTGTACAGGACAGAGCTTCCTCATATGCGCGTAACAGAACGGAATTATATTTAAAGCCTAGTAATTGTTCCAGCATAGAGTATCATGTTACTCTCATAAACATAAGCCATCGACAAAGTTTACATCAATTTTTATCACCCACACACAATCAAACTATAATACATTACCGAATGTTACAATCGTGAACACAACGGATAACAATCTCTGCGTCATCCACTCCCCAAATTAGCGAGACAGATTAAAAAGAACGAGGTGTCTTTTACTCGAGTTTGGCCGCAGTAAGGAGCTGTAGCGAACCAATGTACAGTGAAGGAGTCTGCGAATGGATGTCCTTTACCGTGCCATTATAACAACTCATGTGGGGAGTGCACATGATATGATTGCCGCTTATGAACTTATTGAGTCGCACAGAATTTATTCCACCTTGCGAAGTGAAATGCTCCTGTTTTTAAAACATTGCAAAAATACGGGGGCTCGCGCGTCTGTCGGAATTTGGGTCGACCGAGGCAGAACTCTTGAGAGCTCCCCATGCCTGTTCAGCAAGGCCAGGAGGACACTTCCTGCTATCTCACTGCGATACATTAGAGTGGCCTTACTGAGTGCGTAGCATAGCACTACCACAAATTTTTTCCTTTAAGTTATGCATCCATGTTTTGTCGACACCTCTGACGAGCAATGTGGAAGTCTCGTTTCACTTGTCGTTGTAGCAAGTACAATCCATCGACTCACTTGCACTCTATGAATAGATAGTGCATAGCTTAGAATATTAACTCTCAAATACAGAGTTGGACGTTTTAAAACATATAATATAAACATAACTACATCAATACATGACAAACGCAGATTGGTGCAGATTAAGAAGCAATGATAACTTAGACCTTACCAGTTACAACTCACAGTTTGAGGTCTGACCAGAGCACACATACACACGACAACTTATACACATTACGCGACACTGTCATCTAGTACCACTTCCCCGACACCCCACAGCTACACACTCAACCACTCAACAAGACAACACTCTCTTTCTCTCTCTGCGTTTCTGTTATTTCGTGCTCTCTCTCTCTCTCTCTCTCTTACATCTCTTCATACGTATCCTGTGCATCTCTCTCTCTCTCTCTCTCTCTCTCTCTGTCTTCTAGTTGATACCTTTTTATTAGTAGTATCTTATTTAAATCATGGTAGAACTCCAATATTTGGTGTAAAAAAAAGGAGATACTACTTGTAGTTTTATTTCTATCCTACAGTTTTTGTTTCCGCGTATACGGATGATTCTACTTATAGTGCGACGGGTCACATCATACAAATGTCAACATTGCATGTACACAATTACTATTCAACCAATTAACAGCGATTGGTTTTGTGAGTTTATTATAATGCGACAAAAAAAATAAGGACTAAGTATCTTCTCACTATGTCTCAGAACAGAATCATCAATGTTAGCATACGATTAACTATTGCGCTTTTGACACATTAAGTGCTTACCTAAAACGTCACTCTGTTCAACAATTTCGTCCATAAGAAAGAGCGATCAGTTTGTTGACCGTGAGTTTTGCAGTGTATCACTCTTCCAAGATACTGATACTCACATATATTCGTCTGCCTCAATTGCGAGGCTCATAGGACAATGCAGAAGCTCATGCAAGTTTGATAACAAATTCCACCACGAGATACATTTTTGATAGAGCACGAAGTGAATTCATTCAAAATAACAGTTGAACAGACGTTTTCTGCCCGTTTAGTCTTTATTCCGGTTTAATATCTGCAAGACAGCCCGCACAAACATATAGAAGTGTTAGTACTATCTGTATTCTCAGGTGCAAATTATTTTGGGTGCCCCTTTGATCTATAAAGTATAACCTTGTTCCAATCATTAACGGTGTGTATTTTCCCGGTGTGGAACTTTCGATCATTCACTTCTACATCGAATGTTCATGGCTTAAATGCGCTGAGTTCGGATATGAACTTAGTGATTATTTTTGATAAGTTCCAACAAGGTACAAAACAATGAATTCAGATATTTATAGCCCGAATTGTTTAGTTTTATATTTGTTATACTTAATTATAGTAAAGTGATCTGTGCTGCGAATATCTGTTTATTGATCCTCATTTGCTCTCAATCGTAAAAAATACTGAGATATTAGAATAGTACCAGAACTTCAATGCTCGACAGAAACATTTTTCGTGTGTCAGTCTTGAATAGTAGCAAAAATATCTATATCATTAACAGTTTGATATATATCACCGTTATTTGTATATCTTATAAAACACGTTTTAATATTATAACCTGCTCACTTTTCGATATTTACTCACAACATCTCATACGGTATACTACAATTCTAATGTCCGACTTATACTTAATATAAATCTTCTAGGGCTTGCTTAAGTTACCATATTATATGTAGATATTTGGGTCTGTATGTACTATTATTTCCTCTCTGGCTTTACTAACGTGGCTATTTGGTCTGCATGCCTGTGGACAAAATTACGTTTGAATTCGTAATCAGTATTTCTCATTCTATTCTCTGCTGTAAATGTCCTCACATGTACTTTTGTTATGGTTTTAAACAGTATTGATAATCTCTACATATAAGGTGCAAGATTATTTAGATACGTGATAAGAATCCTATTACTCGATAGAAGGTGCGAAGAATACTTGGTTCTACCTTATTTTGCGTCTTAGTGACAAATATTAGGTTGATATTATATCTGCAGTATGGCATAAACTAGCCATTTGAAGTGGCTTATTGTAAAATATTATTCTACTTATGTTATAAACAATAATATCAATAAATAAACTCTGACTGTGCTATTGTTTTAATGTGGCCACTTGTCATATACATAGATGTGTTACTCAATGGCAGTATTGAGTGAACGATGATTTTCAAATCTCAGTCTCATTGAATATTAATGAGGAGAGGAATTTCACATTACGTCTTTGTCGTTTATCATTGTAATATATTGTGGATTAAAATATTGAATATAGCATTCCTCTCATCGCGGTAGACCGGGTTAACACCGCTTTGAGCCCAATAGTTTCTTTGATTCGTCAGTTTGAGAAGTAACAACGTGAATGCCACAATCTCCTCCGCGTGTAAGATATACTTCAACCAATTGCTCGGAGTGTCCATAGTTGTTACAATACGCAGTGTGTTTAAGTAGCATAAATAATTGACGCTTTTTGTATAAGGCAAATAAAAGTATCTTGAATTTCGTAAACTTACAGAACGTTTACACCTCACACCTCAGGAGAACTTCCTAAAACAACATCACGCTAACAAGTAACTGGAAGGTGAACATCACAACACAATAGACACCACTTTGTGATTTAATCTCATATAATCTGTTGTGACATTGCACCATCAGATGCAATTTCTACCATTTTTGATTTTTTTAAGACAGATACTTGGAAGTTGACAGATTTGGTAAAACTTAATCTCATATAACTGATTACCTCATGTTTTTTTTATACGAAATTGCTTTACTAATTCTCAGATTACGTGGACTTGAAATTGTCTTCTATTTATCTTTTGTGCACTAAACTTGCCTCTACATGTTGTACAGTGGCCTAGTGTATTTTTTTGTAAAACCACGCTCGTGAAATATAAAGTGTCTAAGCCTTTTAAAGTGCAAATGAACATATTACTTAATCTGTGCTCGCTACTCGATACGTCTCTTCACTGTCAAGCATATGACTGAGTTAATGCAAAAAGATTAACTTTCCGCATTTACGGATACTGAACAATGCGTCTATGTGTAGCGCGATTTATCGTAATAGAGTTTGAGAAGACATCATACTTCTGATGAAACAAACGAGTGTATGCTAGTATTGAGTGATTAAATGATTACTCGAGTTCATATTACTTTTGACTAATCATGAGCTTTTCCCCCCACACATTTCTAATCTAACTACTTTCTATAAGAAATAGCTTGAAGCATTTTCAGCTCTGGATTTAGCTTTTCATAGTAATGTGCGAGTTGTTACGTACGAGAGAGAGCATACACAATCAGCTATCCGTGTGACTCTGACGAAAAGATGCTTTGACTTTGATTAGTTTGTACCCATACATTGTCATCGTTCTTTTTGTAAAAATTTCCAAGGTTAAAGGAAGAACGATGGTTTGAGACTACTACAGCTATGTGTATTTCCTTTGATTTTTTAATTAAGTTTTCCCGATTTATGTGGCAATAAGCAATATCTTATTGCGACTATTTTTTCATTGAAATTTGCCCCGTCGGATTGTAATTGAGATGGGGTTAATTTCACATTATTGAATATAAACAATAAACTCGGCCATCTCTTTGATTCGGTGTTCCGAATAATTTTACATCGGTTTGAAAGAAACATCGGCTGTAAGACACTGATTGTTAGTACAAATGTCTTATACTCTAGTGTAGATCGACTGAAATAATCGAACGAAAACATACAACTTATGTGATACCTCTCCAGCGCTTTTTTTTCCATGCTACTGCTTTCACACCCAATAAACCAGATTATATTTGTCACAAGTATTTTCACTCTCATGTTTTTATTTTACATGTAATAAATAGTGTAGTTAAATTTGATTCCGGAAATAGTTTAGCGTTTTTACACCATAATATATTAACCCTATCGATTTGTTTAAGTATATAACAACTTTGAATTCTAGGTAATGATCACATTATTGTAACTTTAATAGATTAGCAATTTACTAAATGGTATCTTACTGCCTCAAAGTGAATGCCGTGAGTCTTAATTGATCAGACTTTTCTAGGTAATATGGACTCAGTCATCTTGCGATCTATTTTGGTGCGATAGTGGCTCGACTCTGAACAGGTCTAACAACCCTCTTCCCGGCAAGCCGGCCACTCCGTCCTCTGGTCATATTGGTGAGGTGACTGGAACACAGAAGTGACACAGAGTGTATATCTTTAGCGTGTGAAAAACTTCTCGTGCCAACTGAGTTTCGCAAACTAAATATCTAGTCCCACTATCATATGTACACTATAGAGGAAAAACATCAGAGAGAGCAAATTAGCAATTCCGAAGAAGAGAATCATCTCAAAGTAATATGTTTTTAGGACGAAAACGATTCAGTGTAAGCTGACTCAAATTGTGATATTGGTGATTCAACTTAAGAAGGCTTCGGAATAGATAATAAACACTCATAGATCCTCGTTGAGTGCACTCATTCATTACATATGCAGTACAAACGAACCATGGGTACGCGTGATCCAATAATTTGTAAAACTTGCTAACCGGTTGTATTGCGCTATTTTCGTACAACTAGAATTCCTCCTATGTTTCTCACCCAGTGTGTTAATCATCGCTTATACAAACTTGAGGAAAACTGACATATAATGTTTTGGCATATGCAATAAGCACTAAGGAAGAATATTATTGCGATAAATATAGATGTATTCTCAAAAAATCATATATAATAATATTCTGTACGTGCGTACTATTTACACACGTCCTCATATTTAAGAGTGTGTTTTTAACATCTTTGTATTAATTTGGTGATACATGTTTCGGGTCGGTTAGTACTATATTTTTGAAAATATCCCTTTCTTCTTTATTTGTTGCAGAAGGTGCATAATCTAAGAAGAATACAGCGATTAATTTAAATTTTTTAGAACAGCACCAGTCACCATTGGAACACATGCACATTTTATGAATATATAATTGCGACAACTGCCTGTAATGCTTGATAATATAAATAAATTCAAAATTGTCATTGAATTATCTTAGTCACGCAATATCCATAAACTCTATACTAAATGCCTACAGATTTCTTTTAACTACCAATGTAAGACTATCTAAAAGTTGCAAGATAAAATGTATATTTCCATTTTATACAACTGTTTAATATATTTTTTTCATGGATATTAAGGATTATGATTAATCAGAGATCAAGTTTCTACTTCCGAATATACTATCGCTAATTATAGTGCGAATCATACCGCTCCTCTTCCTCTCTCCTTTTCTCTCTCTCCTTTTCTCCTCTCTCTCTTCTCC
>CAJDSM010156311.1:0-11545 GCA_903981925.1 Ostrea lurida
GAACTGGACATACTGCTCTCATTTATAACACGATTAAGGAAAGAGGATTACTATACTTAAGATGTGACTTTGTGTTTCTGTTATTTTCGAGCCGCAAGAGAAATCCTCCTTGTAGAGATTGATACTTTTATATGAATTTTTGTCTTAATGTACCTCATTTTTACTTGGTTACCAGTGATACTGGTTTTGTGAGTGAGGGATAAACACAGATGTATATTGAATAATAAATAAATTAATATAATCGGTCGATACGCCATTTTTCAAAAAGCAGGTTTTTTTAAATACGAGATTGGAATATTTGCATTTTAATTAAAAGATACACTCCGAGGGTTGCATATATTTATTAAAAAATACACCGAAATTACTCAAGGATTTTAATTGTTATTCAAACAAGATGTGTTTTGTGGAAACAACACTATGCTCCCTCGATGTATTTCTCATCGACTGCCTAGTGGAAGGGGCTTGTCATAAGGAGGTAATCTGCATGTGACAATACTGAAAGGTTTATCCCTTGACGCGATGTTCAAAGTTATGGCCAGAGTTGTATAATTTTTTAACAAATGTACAATGGTTCAATAATAAGGTAAGCTACAGACATTTACGAGGTACCAGATAAAAGAGGGACTCGCAAGCATAAGGAATGACACATGGTATAATATGAATGCAACTCTTGGGCACCTTTCGAAAGTGAATATCAGCTATATGTTAATATGGTTTACGAAAGTAGGTCTCTAAGTCAAAACTCAAAAGTCAGGAGGTCAAAAGATTTTGCCTACCCACGGAAAGGTTCCCTTGTCATAAGGCAACACTACATGTGACAATATTCGAAAGCTCCTAGATACCTTGGACCATATCTCAAAAGTTATAGCTTAAGGTTAAAGTCTTTTTTGAATAAAAAGTGAGTCAAACTCTAAGGTCAAGTCGAGGTTTAAAAAAGTTGGGTACCTTCAGTGGAAAGGTCTTGTAATAAGAAACATACTTGTCTGTGATGATGCATAAAGCCCTAGACTTATGTCATTCAAAGTTATAGCATAAGGTTAAATGTTTTTAATTAAAGTGGGTCCAGAACTTTCAAGGCAGGATCAACACATGTTGTTATTTGGTACCTGACGGAAGTAGGTCTTGTCATCAAAGACAACTACATGTTGAAATACTTCAATATGCGCCTGAGTACAACGTTACCTATATCAAAAAGTTCATAACTAATGTTTCAAATGTGGGTTCGTTTGAAAAGTAAGGTCAAAACTTCAAGGTCAGGTAGCTACATAAAATTTATGGGTACCTACGGAAATATTCTGTTCGTCATAAGAATAAACATTACATGGTGAATATTCACAAGCACTAGTGTACTTACCAAATTCAAAAAGATTTTTATGCCGGGAAGATTTTAAGCAGTTCAGACAGAATGAGCGAAAGGACAAAAACACATATTGCCCCTCGATCTCGGATCACGGGGCATAAAAATATAAGATAGGGGGGGAGGGGCGGATACGGAAAGTCCTGTCCACAAGCACCTGTGGGACAAACATGGAATCCCTGGATCCGCCAGTGGGAATCAGGTGCCGTATGGGGAGTAAGCATCCCCTGTCGATCAGTCACACCCACCGCGAGCCGATTGTCTTGCTCAGGTAAACATTGGATTGATTGATTATTGGGTCAAATGCTGTCCGACGTGTTTGACTACGGATTGTTCCGTTTACCTAATCAAGACAATCATGGGTTCACGGCGGGTGAGACCAGCCAATATGGGATGCTTACTCCTCCTAGGCACCGTAACAACCTCTGGTGTGTCCAGGGGTCCGTGTTCCCCAACTCTTGCTTTGTATTCTATTAAATATGGGACTTACGATATTGATCATTGTTCGTTATCTTTGCATGTTAAGGTAGATCTCTACATCATGGCCGACTTTTGAAACATGCATGGATGAACATTTCAATATCTACATGTCAATTCATTTCAAATTTAAATGCCTACAGCCGAGTAGCTCAGCACGTTGCCTACTGAACTGTACTATGTAGGTCGCGGGTTCGATTCCAGCTGGGGTTTTAAATTTTTTTCAAGTTGCTTTCTACTAAAACTGCATTTTTGACGAAAAAGAGTGAGTTTAATTTTTTTTTATTTTCAAAATATTGTTCATCATATCCTCCAACTTTTCATCCACATCAAATTTTTCCTCTGGTGGCATTCCACCTCAACATTTCATTTACTGGAGACGTCAACAGTGTCGGTGAAGGACTATGAAATTTTGGTCTACNACTGGAGACGTCAACAGTGTCGGTGAAGGACCGTGAAATTTCGGTCTATACTCGGCGCTTTATGCCTTATAATGGCCTTTGAGCAGAGAGGGGTCTTTATTGTGCAACAGGACCTCGGTTTGTGCGGTCTCATCCAAAGGATCGCCTCTTACGACGAGCAAGGGGTACCGAGGACCTATTCAACCAGGATCCACTATGTAAACGGCGTATGTCAACTCTTGCGTGCGAAGAACGACTTCACAACGGCGTAGATTCAGCATGAAACGCGTCAGTCAGAATTTGACCCTTACATTTTTTAGCACACTACCCCCAAGAACGACTTGTAGAGCTCAGTTGAAATGGATTCCGTTCGCACACTACCCCGCTCACGGCGGGTGTGACCAGTCAGCAGAGATTGCCTACTCCTCCATGGCAACCGATCCTGCCTTCGCTTTTGTCAGAGGTCAGTGTTGCCCTACACTTGAATTTATATGTTTTATGGAACTATGATTACGTTTAACACATTGTTTACTTGGCCAATATAAATTGTCCCACCCTTCCCCTCGTATAGAGTGGGTCTAAAAGTTTGATCTGCTCTTCACAAGGAAGCCCTCATGTAAATATCCCTTCTTCTGGTCCTTTATTTTGCACACTTCAATGACCTATACTAGCCTCACTCTTCCCCGAGGGTCACGACAAGAACTTCAATCTCCACAATATCAACAAGTTTTCATGATAATTTCAGTACTTATATTGAAATTCAAAATGATTATCTCCCCTTTGATAGGGAGCTGGCCCTTCATCCAAAGATTTGTACCAAGTTTGGTTGGCCCTGCAGAAGTCAAAAATGTGCTTAGTTAACAGACAGACAAAAGGTTTGAAAAGCTTTCGGAGCTAAGAAAAATCCAAAAAAAATATATATTGCATTTTTACAATTTTTTTTAATTATTCAAATACAAATCAAGAACACAAATGGCTGCTTCAGACCAATGGCTTCAGCAGCGACAGCTTTAGAATCCTATTTAAAGAATACCCAGCGGTCAATTTCACAATCTCCCTGGGTGTCCAGTAACAAGATATGATGACGATGATGTCTATGATGACAATGAGGTTAATGATACATGTTCCACTGCCCCCAGAGTGAAATACCACACGACATGTAGAGCCTGAACCTTGTACTGGTCACGCTTTACATTGATTCTTCTTCCTCCTTTTTTCTTCTCTCTCTCTCCTCCTCAGTTTAAACTTGGGTTAATGATGGTCGTATGGCTTACACACCGAGTCCTTTCCTGTTCCTGATTTACACTCGAGATTGTGAAGGGGGGGCTGTCTACTTTGACCTGGAGAAGAAAAACAAAATGGCTGTAAATTACCAAATTCAACAGGTTTTCACATCATACAAACTTTCCCCACTAAAACATGTGCCAGAGCCAACAATTTATTTCGTCCCTTGATAGGTTACTGTACATGCACAATAGGGAAAAGGTATAAGTGATTGATTATTTACTGTTTTACGTCCCACTCGAGAATATTTCACTCATATGGAGACGTCACCATTGCCGGTGAAGGGCTGCAAAATTTAGGCTTATGATCGGCACTAAGGGCCTTTGAGCAAGGAGGGATCTTTTTCGTGCGACACCTGCTGTGACATGATGGGAACTCGATTTTTGCGGTCTCATCCGAATGACTGCCCCATTTAGTCGCCTCTTACGACACGCAAGGGGATGCTGGGGACCTATTCTAACCCAATGAAACAAGAACATCAATAAAACTGAACTGCACCTTTCCAACGAGAAACTTATCTGATGAATGACTTTCACTATGGCATATTCTAGAGCCTAGTGCAGGGCTCAAAATAACTTTTTTTCTCGTGACAATTTGGCCACCAAATGCTTATTTTAGTGGCCATATGGCATAATTTAACAATACAATAAAATATTTCAAAACAAATTTTCTTCAATTTTTCAATAACAAATTCATCAGAATTTTTCTTCTTCAAAAATTGCTAAAAATTCACTGCACCATTGCTGTTTTTAATACTATCAGCTCTTCTCAGTCTGAAAAAATTTTGTGATTGTGAAATGATCAAGTACATGTTTTGCCGCAAGACTAGCATCTCTACATGTACAATACTCATTGTTGACATATTAAGGGACATGTATTCGGTGGACCAGTGTAGCATTCCTGCAATCAAGCACGTTACCATGCGTGGATGCATACGTCACAGCGCAACACCTTGATAGTTCGCCAGAGAAGAACTTTTCGGCCCTACTTACCAGGCGTCATAATGCTCTATTTAGAGTTTCTGAGTATTGTGCCGTTCTGGATTTATCGAAAGTACTTGATCAATAAGTGCTGCTGTAAAGCACTGCCAAAAATGCCATGGAGCGACAAATAATTAGTAAGTCAATTTGACAATTCATTTGTTTACAGTTAGGTTTCGATGAACGGTAAGATAGTGATGACCATGAAAAGTGTTTGATTATCCGATACCTGGATAATCAGTCACCTGAATGATGAGTGTTGAGGAATAAGCTATATTTAATTAGCCACTCCTTGTATAGTTACCAGATGTCAAATAAACACAGCAAACCTAATTGTTCATCGTTCTATAGGTTCTCATTCTGTAAAAATTACTGAGTACTCCACCAGAGTAAAACAGGTCATTGCCCTACTCAGCACGCGATGTCAATGAAAGCCCCTGCTCATATTACATGGTCAGCTGAATTGATTCTATTAGATCTGCAGGTCTAAGGGCCCTAGGAAAGGGAGGTCAAGACTATAAAAGCACACGGTGAGAACCGCGCTTGAAAATAAAAGATCTCGAGAAAAGGCTTTTCAACCATATTCGGAATATTTTTTTTGAGTACAAAAGGCGACTAACATCTTTGACATGATGCCGGGAACCCACATACGCAGAGAGGAGCCAGAAAAATCTTTAATGGACCCCGGTGCCCAGGTTCAGAACTCCCTGGCGGCTGGGTGCACTAGATACCCCGGACCGGTAAACACTGCCGTAAGGAAAGAAAACCGTTTCTTACTCCCCATAGTGTATGTTAAAGAAACTAAAATTTGCAGCAGCTATTCACCCATGTTAATGTTTTGACGAAAGAAACTTATAAAAAATTGATATTGATTGGATGTCACACGGTTGAAACCCACCTACTCAGACAGCCAGAGTTTTATGTCCCTGGTCATAGTTCAGACCCCTGGTGGGGCAATATGAACCGATTAGTTAGTCATAAGGAAAAGAAACAAATCTGTTCTTCTACCTCCATATATGTGTTTAAGAAAACTAAAAGCATGTGATTGGTCGGAACAGCGAAGTCCATCTACTCATTGTCAAATTCATGGCCTGGGCTCCACGGTTCAAGGTCTAGGCAGTGGTGGCCAATAGGTAACCCATTACAGTAAACGCTGTATTTCTAAATTAGAAAAACTAAAACTATATATTGAATACATAAATTCAAGATCATAATCATGAACTCAGTGAAAGACCCGCATTCAAATTATGAAATTCCTCTGACATAGGGTCGAGAGGTTCGAACCTTTAGGGTGGCGACCAATTATGACCCACAGGGAAGATAGATATAAATCTTTAAAAATCGTCACCTCTAGATCTAAGCATGTACTTTTAGGCTTCATTGAGTTTTTAATTGACCTAATATGGTTTGGTTGACATGGTTCCAGAGCAGATTCCCCAAAATGAGTCAGGAAGGCGGAGCTCGGAGATACCCGCATTGTATTGGATATTCACCTGTACTATGTATAAGCATTATTGAAGGTCACTACTACATACCCAATGTAACGAATATATTCTTACCGACAGAGTCTTTTCCTACATACCATAAGGTATAAACACTGATTGTATGATGAGATATATACAGCTTGCACTATGTGCCTGTGAGCCAACTTATGACGTCGACCATACAAGTACGTTTAATATTCGATAGTTTTCTCACGTAGTTATTCAACGTTCACAGAAACTAAAATTGCTTTGAAATTAATGCTTCGACGGATGTAATATGTATATTGGTAGTCAGACGCTTGGAAGCAAACTCTTTGACCACGAAAAAAATTATCAATCTCCTAACCGGTTGCATAAGAAATGGTCTCAGACATGTATGAATTCTTCCTAGATGACTGACTACAGTATGTATGGAAATACTCACATGGTCTACACGGTTCTATCTCGATGCTAACAATCGCTTTAATCTCAAATTAGAGGATGTAAAGTAATGGGATGACAAATGACGAAAGGGTAAACCATCAGTTGGTTAAAAACGTAATGGTAGATGCCAAACAGACCATATACAAAATCTGGACAGTGCAGAGCCATCATGATGCTCGGCAACATGGCGTACCTCGACACAAAAAGGAAGCAGGATCAGGGCCATAGGAGTATGTAAAGACTCTCTGCGTGACGCGGTAACCTACCCGCCATGAGTCCCGTAGTCGAAATAAGAGTAGATTCGATACCCGTAGGTGCAAAGCCTCATAGTATGGATAATATGACAGTTCTAACCACAAAGGAGCTACCATCCGCCCACATCCAATGATCAGTCAACAAATGACTTATGTTACTTAGTGACCCTAGTGATGTATCGCACATCGCGCTTGCCCGGACGGGTGACCGATAGGCATAGAGGTATGCTTATCCTCCTCAATGGGCAGCCTGAATCCTGCTTCGCTTTGTCGAAGGTCCGGTGTGCCTGAAACTCCGATTTTGTATGGTGTATTGTTGACTATCGATTAACACGTTTGAAGACTATTTACCTCACCATTATTAGATCTTGGCAATATTCGCTAACACAAGTCATATTCAGCGGACTCACTCAGAAATTCGAGCATGCAGACTTTCAAACAATCTAGAACCTATAACCCTGACTCAACTTTTTTGTAGTCTGGCCTCGGCTTTATGAAATAATCCCATACACGGTAATTCTTGCGTACTCATCAACTGCAGATATCCAACAACCATTAGAAGTCTGGTATCTATTTGCAATTACGTTCAGTGAAAACAAAGGATGACGAGCAAGTACATCCTCACCTCACATGTTAAGCTCCTTAAGATCAAACGAAACGTAAATGACCAAATATTAAGCATCGAGCACGTCAGTCACATCATGCAAAAGCATAAGTACAAAATCAGCCCCGAATCATTAGTAACAACCGCCATAAACCAATTAATATGAAAGTTAAACGAAACAGCACACCAAACAGTGTCTCGAACAAAGGCCTCTCTAATGAACCAGATGAGAAACAGAAAAAATTTACTAAGCTCACAGATGACGAAATATTTACCTACTAGTTGATAAAATACCTACAGAGAACGCGTCTGAAAGATAGACGGATTCCATATATAAAGGACTCCACGATAAGAAGTCCACCGTTTTTTTTTTGGAGACATCAAAACAACGACATTATAATAAGCCTTGACAATATTTGTGCTTCTACTGTAGCTTAGCGAGCGGACGCAGGTCCAGACATTCATTAGGTCTCACATTGGTTTAACATGAAGCTTTGTGCCGGGACCCATAACTCTTTGTTCTCTTTTTGCTGATAGGCATCCTGGCTACTTCTATGGCACAATAATGATATTCAATCATGCGACGATTAGTGTTTATGGAACTCTGTTACGTCTGATCGGGCGTATTGATTGGCTGTGTATTCAATTCGTGTCAAGTCCATAATTCTTCTATTATATTCTTGACGTAATACAATATCATATCTAGCATTCCATGGGTGTTATCTAACATATGAGAGTGATGTAATCATTGCATACATAATATCGGATGACCATATATCGACCCCTGACCATTATCAAGGGGTCAACCCGAGTATAAGTTTTTTCTAACGAATGGACTTTATACTTCTAGGCTATAAATTAGTGTATCACGGATGGATACACCCAGAATGCCGCGGCTTCAAGGAAAGGCGTACGGAAGGCCGCTACGTCCCCTTTCGGTGCAAAAAACAAAGAAAAAAATTAAATATTTTAAAAAAAAAAGAGGAGAGAGAAGAGGAGTGTAGTGAATGGAGGGATAAAGGAGAGATGACAGCGCAGTTGCCAAAGAAGATTACACTGGGCGGAATTTAGATGGGTCGTTGGGGTGCGCAACACGGCCCCCCTTGAAAAGCTTTTCAAAGATTAGCGCCGTTTAACTTCGGGGATATATATACACATTTAATGGGTGCAAATATTCTCGGTTCTCAAATTTACCTGCCTGTGCATGTTAGCTTGTCAAGAAAGCAAGGCTGTATACCGTGGGATTAACACTGGTGCCACGTGGTCACCCCCATTTTAAAACTGGTAATGGAGTGCTAAACGTTTCTTGGCTTTCTGGGTGGTCCCGCCCCCTCTGGAAACCCGTAACTAGACGCCCCATGTATTCTGAAATCCTCTAGGGGCCTAAAACACCACACCCAAACAAGACAATGAAAAAATGTCCGTCAAAATTTAACTCAGCTTCCTGTGGGGCTTTCCGCCCCCTGGACCCCCTGAACCAGGGTTTATTTCCTGGACCAGCCTGTGCGACCTGGAACTAGCAGCCTTATAATCCTATTTACCTTTAGTTTGATGCAATCCGCGCCCCGCACGCCCACCCCAAAAGTAATTTCCTGGTTACGGGCCTGAGAGGGTTGTAAATTTCAACCCTATTGCAGGGCATACATGATAATATATTATGGTTAAACTTTTACTCCTAACATCACTAAAATCAGGAGCGTGGGTCCGGGGGCTTTGCCCCCGTTTGGACCCCACCAGGGCCTGCCCTGGCGACCTTCCTATGGGGGGCCTGTAAGGCGGCCCCACTAGACCCCCTGCCTCTGAAATAAAAAAGCCTCGCACGTGAGCCCCCTAACCAGAATTCTTGGATCCCACGCCCCTGACACCCAGCATGTCAGGTAGATATTTCAACTTCACAAATGTTCAATGGGGGAACCGTCTGATATAACTTTTTGGGATTCTCAAAGGTTCAAACTTTTATGGGGAAACGTTACCAACATTGATTATTTCCTTGAGATAGGGCTGTAACTAATGATTTTAGACTTCGACCCACCCAAACTTGGCTTGGACGATTATCCAGCGCTGTCACAACTACATGAGGAAGTGTACATCACGGAAGTACCCGGTGAAGAGGATGTAAAATTTAGAAGGTCTCTCTTACTCGGAGGCGTATAGTGGACCTCGATGCCGGGGAGTGTTATCATTAATCGTACCACACGAATGTTGCCAGGACCATCGAGGCCTTTTTTTTTTTTTTTTTTTTTTTTTATCTTATTCGAAGATACCCCCCACTTTAGTCATACCTTAGGCGCACAGGCAAATGGTTACTGAAAGATGAATCTAACTTGTATACTTACGATATTACAAGAGGAAAATAGAGGTCTGCTAATAGATAGTGGAAGCTTGATTTAAAAGCCCCCCCGAAAGCAAGGATTTGGGAGAAATTTTTAAGGAGAGGTGGCGCTTAGGATTTTTTGTGTATTAACCACCCCTGTAATTTTTAATTTTGGAGGCGGTGGTGGTAGTGGGTGAATGGCTCTTTATCCATAGACGGGTTTTGACTAGCGAAAATTTTTATCTGCTCTCCACTCCTCATAAATGATATTCAAACACTCAGGAACTCAGGAGGACTAATACAGAGTACGTGATTGTGGCTTTTTGTACTGGAAGATAATAATTAAATCTCTGGTAAGTCCATCTACAGGTTAATCTTTTCAAACATCCTCTCTTTTATTCTTGGCGAAGTAGCAAATTTTGTATACTATCCCGCGCCCGACATAGAAGGATTTTAATAACTCGGCGGACGACAGAAAACCATATTGGTTGTATTAGGTTCGCCAATTTCTAGCCGAGCGACACATGGAAGCAACCAAGCATCTATGCGATTCTTATTTGAGTTTTTAGTGTCAGCAGCTCGATGTGTTAGTATTAGTCGTATCGGACACATGTTGCAATTGATGGGGAGAAGATACCAGAATCTATATAGTCCAGAAACACAAAAAATTTGAACTGGAGCAAGCGGGTTGAAACACAAGGTCCTGTTAACACAAACTGCATGTTTTGCACAGACGTTTCTTGAAAATTTTATTTGTGGAAGTTGTCAACATTTGGACTGACACTATATAGACTTAATCGTGTGCAGCCAAAAGAAAAGTTCTGTCAGTCCGGAAAATTACAAATACTTATAAGGGTTTTTTGAATATTTTTATGTCACACCCTTTAGTTTAAAACTATTGAATGAATATATTCAATCTCCATTTCATCTACAGGTTACATAAATTATCTTTAATTTTACATTTGCACTCATTAGTCCTCATTTTCACTATCTAAACTCTCATGTCTTACCATAGCTCGATATTCAGCCTTCATTTCAGTCCTAATTAATATCCCACTTCCCATCTTAATAGCCCCCAACTGCTTTAATGTCTACTAAATCCCCGACCCGTATAAGTCTCTATCTCCAATCGTAACGGACGGTTCCCCTCTTCTGCTCTAACTACACTCTCTCTCTTAACACGCTCCTGCATAAAGCTACTCCTCTCTCCTCTCTCTCTCTCTCTCCTTCTTCTTCTCTCTCTTCTCGAAACGTACAACCTCTCTTATCAACTCTAAGAACTTCTCTCTCATCTTGCTCCTCGTGGATCTGCAATCATTGTCGAAGATAATTTCTATTCTCCTTCTCTCTCTTTGGAACATTCATGACATTGGTATAATTTTTTAAATCGTCAGCATTATCCGACAAAAAATTAGTTTGTCGCCCGATTTCAAATTGAAGTCACGGTGCTCCTAAACTCTCCCATAACAGGTCCCGGGTAGAAGTGCACGCTGAGTAATTCATTCTTCTCCCTAGTCATTTCATTCATAACTCATGGTTCTTCCGATTTACTAGATAGTGTCACTTGCTTCTTTTGGCCTCCTGTTGTTTTTTTGCTATTACGTATTTGATCAAATTTCATGAGCCCACATGGGCCGCCATATATACTATTCATAACTGTTACCATTGGTTACAAATAAAATAATGAACTTTTCGATCCAGAAAATCTTTTATCGGATCTATGGACAGACAATATATAGCAAAACTGATGGGTATAGTTAGACAAAAATTTAACGCTACATATTTAATTAATTCTGGATTAATCCTGACGATAGCCGACACGTCTTTCATATAAGAACCATCTCGTCCAGAAATATGTGTGCATTTAAAGCGACATATATCTCCCATACCAGGAGAATTTCCATATTTGCTATAACAATTTATTGTGAAATCCTATTAACCTTCTACTTGGACCAAAGTTAAGGCTC